>JAECUM010020436.1:0-33976 GCA_016617855.1 Megalonaias nervosa | reverse complement strand
TTTGCTATACTATACTATACTATACTATACTATACTATACTATACTATACTTTATTATATGCTCATTTTTTTCTCCGTTAACTTTACATTGTCAGAATCGTGTAATATTTTCCGATATTGCACTTGCGCGTTCAATTCATATCGCATTCACGTGAATAAAGGAACTACTTTCTATTGTAAACAAACAATTTGTTTCTGAATGAACTAAAGCAGATGTTTCGTGGACTACCACATACCAGCTGCTTTGACACATTCCGCGTTAACCTTTTTGATACAATGTTTCAGATTTAGGCTAGCTATAGACGCCAGACAGGGTCCTTACAAATAACATGCAAGTTACAAGGCATAAACCGTCTTCTTTAGCTGGTAATAAGAATGGCAAAAAATATACTTACAGTTTTACATCCTGAATTTCCTCAAAATGTACTTTCTTAGTTCTGCAAATCCAAATTACATGAGCCATGCTGATTACACATTTCGAAATTGTACTATAATTTCAACTATATTCCAAGTGCAATTACTCCCTCTTTACTGCATTCAAAATGAAATAAACATTAAATTCCATAGCGTCTTTTCAATAATTGCAAATGAAGGACTTCATATTTTCCCCACAATATGATTTGAAAAAATCAATAACAGAAGAGAAACACACTTGCAGATGTCAACAAGCTTCTCCCTTGCTGCTTTAATCCGATGTATATTTCATGTAGAATTGGAACAGACGCTGCTGAAATCCTATGTACTTCATGTAGATAAATCCAGTCCATAATCACGAAATTTCGTCGAATCGACAAAAATACCAAGATCTATTCGTTCCAGATCAAATGGAAAAGTTGTTGCAATGCGCATTCATTCACAATATAACTCCAAATTTCAATTTTAAGTAGACCAAAACGCCATTTTTTTCGAAACTTATGTCTAGCGCGTAAGCAAGTTCAAATTTATCTGGGCGGAGTTACGTGCGCATTAATAATGTTGTGTAATGATGAATCTACGATTGTGTGTTTAGTTTGGAATACGGCATGCATTCAGTTACTTTGTTTCTTGTAGTGTATTTTTGTTTATATAATTGGGTAGAATAAAAAAATGAGCATATAATAAAAAGGTTACCGCATTTGTATGGGAAAATATAACTCGTTTTGTCGGATGGATATACTGCACTCCCAAGGTTGTGCAGTATATTTATCCGAAAAACTCGTTCATATTTTCCCCTACAAATGCAGTCACCTATAAATACTGTACTGGACTGAACTGTGCTGGACTGTGCTGTGCTGTGCTGTGCTGTGCTGTGCTGTGCTGTGCTGTACTGTACTGTACTGTACTGTACTGTACTGTACTGTACTGTACTGTATTATACTATACTATACTATACTATACTATACTATACTATACTATGCTATACTATACTATACTATACTATACTATACTATACTATACTATACTATACTATACTATACTATACTATACTATACGTTACGTTACGTTACGTTACGTTACGTTACGTTACGTCACTGCCTCCCGCGGTATTATTTCTAACACCGGAGAACGACGGACAATTTAAATTCAGATAGCTCCGAGCCTCCAGTCAGCAAAGCAGACGGCCTAGGTGTATAAAAAACAAGGTGAAAGGTATAACAATTTAATAAATATCAACGTATTCAACTATTTCATCTACAGTTTCTCAAATAATGCTTTCGACAAATACAAACAGTGACCTATTCCGTTGCCAATTACTATCACCATATGAAATTACAGTCTTAAAAGAGTGTGTTTCCCTTCGATGTTGATTCTGTCCGCCTCTCGTTTTTCTCCTCTGGTACTTCCGGTACCCTCGACTCCGTGCTCTCTTTGCACTTCTGGAACTCTCTTCCACGCTTCTTTCCGGTACTACGTCTCTCTGGTACTTCTGTTACCCTCGACTCCGTGCACTCCTTGCACTTCTGGAACTCTCATCCACGCTTCCTTCCGGTACTACGCCTCTGCCCAAATGTTTACGTCACGATAGACCTCCCACGTGGTCTCAACTTGTCATTTTTCTTTCTAATTCTCGGGTGTCGCCTCTGGCTCCCACCATGAAAGATTCCTCTGAAATTAATTTGGTCTCCTTGCTCTAATCTCAGGAGAATTAGCCTCACTCTCACAGACCTTTCATCTGAATAATGGCGAATAAATTATCAGGTCAACTCACACTCACATCTAAATATTCCATACATGCTTGGTTCTACAATAATTGTGCTATAACAATAACAATATTGTCAGCGACTTCTGATACATGCATACACATCCCCAATTGTTAACTTCTCTATATAGTAAACTCTCATCATCAGCAACAATCATAGCGCATTTCCTACCCTACGAATTATAACGACACATAAATTATAACGACACCTAAAATACTTAACTATATGTACACAAGTCCAACAACGACTAACTCTGCATAATTCTATATATATATATATATATATATATATATATATATATATATATATAGAAAGAGTTATAGTTACATATATATATATATATATATGGCATATATATATATATATATATATAAGCATTTCAAAGAAAAGTTGACAATTTATAACAGGTTTGAAGTCAGATACAGATATATTTTCTACAACATCTAATTGTTCAGCACATACATACTGAAGTTTAACTTTTAAAATTGCTTCTTTTACTTTTCACATATTCAGAGTCTTTTAATACTGAAATATTAAATTTCCATTTTTTAAAAATTTTTTTTTTACTATTTCTTTTGGAAAATAATTCTCATTTTTGCAAGAGAATGGCCAGTCTTATATCCTGGTTCAACAATCACATTGCAATAATTGTGAACAAAGTTTCTGAAACAAGAAAAAAGTCCAGCCTCGCTTGTTTTTCCTAGGTTACTTTTCCTCCAAGTATACGTGTGAATCCAATGGTTATATCCATGACACGCTTTGTGCCCATACTAATTATACCATGGAAAATGAACTGGAAGTTATTATTCAGTAATTTAGCGACACGTCTTGAAATAGTAGAATGTTAGCTATATAAATATAAAGATTCACATCTCAAGGAAGCCGCTATGGATTTTTCCCATTTTTTTAATAAAGTGGGTGTCTTGAAGATTAAATATTGAATACTTTTATTCCTCAGAACCGTAAATAACTCTTCTTTTCTTAAGATCCCCCAGATCCTGATACTTTAATGTATTTATCGACTCAGACATAAAAGAAAGTTTTCAATATGCTTTTCGTACTTGTGTGTAGAGACCATATTACGCTTGTACAAGGCTTTTTGTAGATAAATCATGCCCATTGATGTCGTTTAACACTATTACTGTATATTGTACTATATCAAAAATAATGCTATGAAGGTTGGTGGCGATGTGGTATATCAATCAAGACTGAATTGTGTTATAGCAGAGTAAGACGCAAGGCACATAAAAAATGAAAAGTAACACGATGTTTGAAGAAACAGGCAGTGCAGCAGAAAACTGAGTGACAGTGTGAAGAGAAGAGAAGTCAATATAGGAGAAAAATAGTAAAATATAAAAAAAGACCAGTGATGACATAAAGAAACAGAAACTGCAGCAATAACTTAAACCAGAACGCATATAAAGACATATGGAATAAAGAAATAAAATGTAATCAGAAGATGACGCCACTTTTGCTTCATCCACACAATGATGTAGGGCAGTATCAGGTGTGTAAACTCTAAAATGCAAGAGGAACAATAGTTCATATATTCACCACTATATGTGTAGGGATGTAAATTTCTGTCGATCTATGAAGAAAACATTAAGATAGAAAGGTGAACCATTAATTAGATTTATGGGGACTGGCGTGTGTTTAAATCGCCGTAACACACTGATTGGTAATGTCACTGTCATGTGAGCAGTGGTTCTTAATGAAGCATTCGTTTATTTAACTGAGAAGGATAGGGGTTAACTTCCGATTTGTGTCGGAATTGTCAGATTTGAAATTTCCCAGCGATCAGTATTTGGTAATCTGAGGTTGTCAGGCGGACTACATTTTTTAGCGCCTTAACTATAATTCGGATTGGTTACGCTGAATAAGAGGGCGTGATTCAACATGAAAACTCTCGGTTTTAAATGTGCTTGTCGCAACACTTTTAATCAGTCGACACCATTTTCTGCAAGAGAAAACAAAGGTAGAGGACTCCGGGTCGAATTTAGAAGAAATTCACTCGTAATTAGGATCCAAGGGATCGGATGTCTGGAAATCTATGAACTCAGTTCTAGCGGTAAAGCTTGAAGACACAAGGTATTTTGCGTCAGTCTCACGTAATTTCTTGATATTCATATGATGATTTGTTTGATTTCTTTGCTTATATTTGCATGATTTATTTGGTTAGATTGGTGGATCAATTTTCTTGATATGAATACAACTGTGCGAGTTCATCGATATGAATCCATACAATGATATTCTTTATATAAGTTTGATGAATCTTTTGAACGTATAGCCTCGTTTGTTATAGGTAAATATGTATTTAGAATTTCATGCCTTACTTTAGTGATATGAGTTACGAGAATCCGTGTAAATTTTCCGATTTAGATAATGTCACATATGATAAAGACTTGAGTGCGTATTGACTGAAACTAACGTTGTTAAACTATGTGAAATTAATGTTATTAAACCATGTAGTGAGGTTTCATATATGCTAGAGACTTGAATGTGTGTATTCGCTATAGATACCGTAGTTGAGTCATGTGAGGAATTTCATTCATTTATTTGTGTAATTAAGTCGGGACCGGAACTGACGTCTCGGGGTGTTGTTACCTGTAAGCTAGTGTTGAAATAGCCATTAGGAAGTACATTAATCTTAGGAAACTAGGTTTGTTTATGGTCTGCCGTGTTTAGTTAGACCAGATGGCCGTTGGTATCTGTTTGAATTCCGATAGAACTTATCTGACATTAACGAGAGGAGAAAGTAATGATTTCTTCCCAGTAGGGTACCTAATAGAATACTTAGGCTGCCGTTTTGTTTACATTTGGAAGGTGAGATAGCACCACCTGACGTATCACATACTTGCAAAGCCAATGTGACCACACAAAGTTGGAGGGCCGAAGGCAGTGAAAAACCTGAGAATTTGGGAAAAGGGAAAAGTGGAAAGGCCCCAGACTTACAGGCACAAGGAAGTCAAAAGAACAGTCGCAGCGAATTTGGACTGAACCAGAACCATCAGGTTATGAATCTATACAAGGCAGTGATTTCGATCTTTCACTCGATGATGAATTAATTCTATCGCTTAACAGATCGGCTATTTGTATAAGCATATTTGTGTTTGAAATTCGTTGAATAATTTAAATCAAAAAGGGTATCTTTCTAATGTAATGCATTATCACAATTGTTTATGAATTTTATTGTTTACGAATTGTTGATTAAATTGTATGGTTTGTACATGTACGGGGGCTCGTGTCATTCTGTTTTATATATCTGCTCAGATCTTTATCTATTCCATCTATAAGTTTCACACTTTATATTGATATTTACTCGTTCTGGGCAAATTACACCGTCGGCGATCACCCTCTAGATAACGATAACCAAACCCATACAACCCACTCTAATAAAGCTGGGGGAGTTTGCAACAATATGATGTGCCGAACTAGTACTCACATATTTCTATTTCATACATTGTGAAATAAAATACAAAACTGTTATGGTTATTAGAAGTCTCACCATATCAAAAGACAATGCCAAACTAATATACGACACGGTGTACCAGTACCGGATTACCAAATAGGCGGAGTAGGCACCGGCCTATGAGCCCCACGCCTTTTAGGGCTTGATTTGATTTTGACGTATTTGGAGATAATTTGCGAGGGGGGGCCCCGAGATTTCGACTGCCTAGGGGCCTCCTCAGTGTTTAATCCGGCACTGCAGTGTACCATGAATTCTCAAGAACGCTTCATTCACCCTCAAGTACATGCATACATACATACATACATACATATATATATATATATATATATATATATATATATATATATATATATATATATATATATATATATATATATGTTATAGTTATGTTATATATATGTTGGTTACATATATATATATATATAGTTCTCGAATATTGGGAGATGTCCTCAAGTAAAAACGGCAATTTGCCTAACTTGTAGCTAAACATAGGCCTAACAGTTTGACTCGGATGGCCAGCTAATTTTATGAACACAAAACATAGTAATCCGGCCAAAATTATAATTAATTAATCGCCACTATAATGATAAAGTTGACCTCAGTATTGTATCGATTGGTTTACAGGCCTGCCTTTATCTTATCCTAGTTGTTTGCTTTTTTAGTGGCTGCTGCAAGCATACACGCATCAAATTACTGCAGCACACATGTGTACCTTGTTGGCTTCATACAATATGTTGACCTTAAGCTTATGCACTTGTAATTCTATTGCATGTTATATCGTCTGCACAATAATCCATTTTAGTAGAGTACTGTAGAATCATTCAGTGTAAATAGCTGAAGTGTTCCTGTCCGAAATGTTGTATGGATTTTTTCTTACACATGTTCCCGTGAAAATGTGACATATTTGGCTCAAACTAAGACGTCACATTTAATGATTGGTTCAGTATGTTTTGTGTAGGCACAATATTTATATTTCTGTGGAGAATGCAACTTAGAAAATCTTTCTAACGAGTAGCGTCTTTTTGTCTGGAAGGTGGGATGAATCTGTTATGCTTGTTGTGATTTGTAGAAACAAGAATTGGACTTGACGCTGAATTTGTACACAATCTATCCATACACAAACTCTTTTGAGTAGTTATGTCTGTGAAATAGCATTTTCGCAGGTTTTGCTTTCAGTGATTTTTTGTACATTGACTTTATTTATGACCACACTGAATATGCTTAACGAATTGCGATAAATGCAGTAAATAAAGTTGTTTGTGGGCAAGGTATATTGAATATTTTTAGTGTTAAATCAAATAGATCAATACTGAGACATTATTAACATATTTTAACGTGCGTTTCATGATTTCATGATTACACAGTTTTAGGTTTTATAACGTTCTATAAATAAACAAATATATATATATATATATATATATATATATATATATATATATATATATATATATATATATATATATATATATATATATATATATATATATATATATATATATATTTATCAATACTGTCAAGAATGTAGTTGAATAATAGTTGCTTCGTCTGCTTTTTAGAAGTTGCGTATGTCTTAAATTGTTTGATATAATTTCCATTTGTTTATTTGCCGTCATTTTTGTATATTATTTGTTTCAACATACTGGAAAAATAAGTTTCAACATACAGGAAAAATAAGTTCCAGAGAGCATATCAATGAAAATATGGTTAAAAGGAAATCAAAATGTCGGGAGCACACTTTTGTCATATTGAATAGGTTTGCTGTGAAATGAATATCGTATTTCCTTTTCAAAGAAACAAGAAAGACTTACTTAAACAGGTCAAAACAGATGTAAGTATACATCTCTTGGAATGGACATAGACAAGTTCTTAAAGTGAATCACTGCTTGTTGCCAGGAAAGGCAAGTTCCTGTCCCTTCACACAATACACAAAGTACTTCTTTGTTCTTCTCACACAACATTATCACATATTACCTGGGTTTAATTTGATTTAATACATTTAACTTCTTTGTTTCAATAATGTTGCTATTTGCCAAATCCTTGAGAACAAGTCAGAACGAAACCCAAAGCAGTGTTCTTCTGTTCTTCTATTTGAAGTAAGTTGTTTTAATAGCTGTTATTTAAGGTAGCTTTAAAATGAAATTATAATGGTACCATGGTCATTTACATCAGTCCTCGTTGTGTAAAGGACATAACATTACCCTTAATGTGGGAAATTAGTTTTTCCTGAATACGATTGTTCGCCAATGGCAGAACAACCTGAATCTTTTTTCTATGGTCGATAACACAAATTCCGACGCTGTCGTGACAATATGATCTTTATAAAGTACTTTCAGTTACTTTTATGATTTTATTTTCAGAGATTCAAATAGATGGGCCTGAGTTTGTAGAGAAAGGAGAAAAGGTTATTTTGACATGCAATGCCACAGGGATATTCTACCCTCCGGATGAGATGGACTGGTTTCTCGATGGTCAGAGAGTGTTGTCAGATTCCGAGAGAGGAATAGATATTTACAAGAGGGTATCTATATCTTCTAAAACCATAACTAGTATTCTGGAAGTAGAAAGGACCACTATGGAGGACGACGGTGTATATGTTTGCCGCTCTTCGGACCTGCAAATTACAAGCAAAAAGCTCAATGTTCTGAATGGTAGGCTATTTTCCCAGACTTAAAAAAAAAAAAAAATGATTCCTTGTTTTGAGGATTCGGTCCTTTTATTATATTCGTTTTCATGACACACGGTTGTTTGGAAGGTATAGAACAAATCGTGGACATGCACAGATATTGTGCGATCGCACATGTGAAATATATAACTGACTCATGCATAGCTCCTGAAGGGTGAACCTCAACCGAAATGTATACTATGTCAGTGTCCACTTAATGTGGAACACATTCTTGACAGTGTATGAGGATGTAGCGCACGAGAAAACCTTGGGCTTGTTAATAATAATAATAATAATAATAATAATAATAATAATAATAATGAGGACTTTGTATAGCGCCTAATCTTTAGAAGCTCTAAGCGCTTTACAACATTTGACAACACTTAAAAAACATATATAATGATATGATTACAAAAATAAAAACAAACACCACGAAATTAGAAACAGAAAACATGCTGTAAATATTTAAGGTAAGGATACATTACAGAAAATATGCTGTAAATATTTAAGGCAAGGATATATTATTAGGTCTTTAAGTCTGTTCTTGCAGTTGAAATAGGTGAGTTTTAAGAGTGCTCTTGAATGAGATCACTGTGTCTTTGTGTTTAAGTGCAGTGGGCAATTCGTTCCACGTTGCTGGGCCCTGGTATGCAAAAGAGCGTTGTCCATATGATTTCATCTTCATAGTGGGAATAATGAGAATACGAGTGTCAGAAGAGGAGCGTAAGTATCTTGCAGGTGTGTACATATGGGTGAGGTCAGATAGGTATGTTGGACTGGAGCCCGTCAGTGAAACGTAGCACAGAGAACAAATTTTGTGTTTAATTCTGGATTGTATGGATAGCCAGTGTAGGATACAAAGCAGGGGAGAGGCGTGCTCTGATCATGGTACTCTAAGGATGATCCGAGCAGATGTGTTTTGAACTTTTTGAAGTTTCTGAAGTAGATATCGAGACGAACCAGACAGAATTGAGTTACAATAGTCCAGTCTTGAAAGTACTAAGGAAAACACAAGTGTTTTAGTGGCATCAACTGAAAGATACTTGCGAATGGAGCTGATGCGTCTCAGCTCAAGATATGCAGCCTTGCATATGTTTATGACATGTTGGTGCAATGAGAGAGTACTGTCAAGATTAACACCGAGGTTTCGTATTGACTGTGTGAATTTAATGTTGGTGTTGCTGATATTTATTGTCTGAGGTAAAGAATGTGAATGAGAAAGTCTTTGTGTTGTAATCAGGATGGCTTCAGTTTTATCATCATTCATCTGCAGCTTGTTACATGTCATCCATGATTTCATATCGGAAATGCACCTCTCTACGCCTTGGATGGTAGCTTCAACTTCAGCTGGATGGCTAGATTTGTATATTTGGGTGTCATCGGCATACAATTGGTGAGACACTGGATGATGATCTATGACACTTGAGAGTGGCTGAGTGTATAGAATGAAGAGAACAGGTCCAAGAACAGACCCCTGTGGAACACCACACATAGATCAACTGGGCTGGAGTGTATACCATTTGCGGACACAATTTGTGTCCTGTTGACCAAGTAGGACTTGAACCATAGTAAGGCCGTATCATGAATGCCAAAGACATGCTGGAGACGGTGAAGTAATATATCATGGTCTATAGTGTCAAATGCTGCAGACAAGTCAATGAGAGTGAGGATAAATCATACACCTATTTACTATCCTCACCAACGAACGAGAAAGCATAAAACACACACCTATTTACTATCCTCACCAACGAACGAGAAAGCATAAAACACAAACACATATACTATCCTCACAAACGAATGCGCATGCACACACACACACACACACGCACACACATACACACACACACACACATCAGTAAAGGAGTGAGTGTTTATAGTCACACTACTCTACATTCACACCAATTGGCAAATTGAATAGTCTCTCTTTTCTAGATGTTAGCCCTGAGAAGGGCTGTTTTTTCTTGAACTCCAATTGCACCTGGTTAATGCTGGCACCTCCCAGGGCGGGCACCACATACACAACGACGACTCCAATCTTGCTCCCAATTGACACGTGTGGTTGGGAGTGCAGAGGGGGCTTGAGTTGCTTCACTTTCCCAGTCTTCCGTCTCTGGGATAGCGAAGGCTTCCCTCCATCTCCTGTACCACAACCGTGGATGATGACGTTTTGGTGCTGGTAGTGGTTGTGGTACTGGATGTCGTGCTGGTACTGGTTGTGGAGGCGTCCTCACCTCAGGTTTCACCTCACACACAGGACTTAGCATGACGTGAGGCAGGATCCTTTCCTCCTTCTCATTCTTCTTTTTCATCTTCTCTTCCTCCTCTTTAATTCTGTCTTCCTCCTGTATTGCCTCCATAGTCAGTTCATCTAAAAGGCGCCTGGCATATTCCAGGTGCATTTGGAGTTCTAAAAACTTAGCAATTCTGCTATTCATTTTTAATGTTGACGAGTCAACGATGGGTAGCTAGACTGACGATCGCGTCGCTTTATATACTTGAAGCACGGACGTGAAGGTAAACATCCCATAACACCAAAACTTACCATCACATCAAACGCGCGAACCTAAAAGAAGCACTCACGTTGACTTTTTTACTTACAAACAGAGACATGCACGATTTGACAAGACAGAGAAAACAAAGGGTGGATTTTTTTTTACTGACAAAAGAAACGAAGTGCTTATAGACACACTTCTGTTTATTTTTTAAAGACACAAACACATAAATTTGTTTTGGCAATTGAATTAGTATGTCTTTTCTAGAGTATTGGGGAAGCCCTGAAAAGGGCTGTTTTTTCTTTGTTGATGGGAAGTGATGGCAATCTTCTTTTACTGTCTAAGATTGCGTCCCCGTCTGGCAGCAGGCTTTCCTATATGATAAAGGCCTGCTTCTGCGGAAAGAGAAGGAGAACTCTTTGGTGTCCACACGGCAGTCGACAAAACCTCTGTCTGGTTCTTGCTGCTGCTGCTGTTGCTGCTGCTGTTTTACTTCTCTGTCCCTTCGTCTTGTTCTTTCTTGATTTCCTCTCTGAAGACCTCTCCTATCAGGTCTTGGGTTATGGGTAACATCCTGACATTCTCTATCTCTTCAGGCTTAGGTATCAGGTTTAGCCTGACACGATGTAAATTGACGTAAGCTTCGTTCAGTTTGGCTAGTCAGGAAGGCATCTTCATAGGTTGACGAGTCAACAGTGGATGGTCAGACTGGAGAACAACCCGCTTTATATGGTTCAACGCGGACGCGATAGATAACATCCCTACTCGGTTTTAGTGTCGGAACGTTATGATAGCGAATGTCATGGTGAGGGATAGAGAGAAAGTCAAAGAGCATATATTCACAGTGCTTTTTGAAAAGAAACGACAGACACATTTTTTTTTTTTAAACACAACATTTTTTTATTCAAATAACAATCAACTACTAACAAGTAACAAGTAACAATAACATCAAACAAATTATTTTTGACAAGGTTGACAACGTTGTGAAATCATGTGAGATTTCCATTGATGGAAGTCATGAGGCCATTGATGTACACTGCGGTTCCTAGCTAAAGACAAAAGATAGCCATAATGGTCACAAAACCATCGATCTACTTTCTCATCGTTTCTAGAAGAGTGACAATCAAAATAAGTCACTAAATGTTCTAAAGGATATCCAAGACTGCGTTGATGAGGAAAATACACACAATATTGTCCACACACCATGGAATCTGTGCCTTGTAATTTTACATTATTGTATCGTGTCGTCTGGGCATTTCTTCTCATAAAAAATCAATGATATCGTCTTCCAAAGGGGGTAATCCATACGAATCAAAATACTCCACACAATTATCTTGAGGGAAGTAGACAGCAACCCAGTGAATTCCTGGAAGATGACTTTCGTCTGTGTTGAAGACATAAGTTTGATGGTCTTGATGTTTGCGATGAGGTAGTTCATCTTTAGCGCACACGACAGGATTTCAAGAAGCAGTATACGAACTATTGTTCAAAAGGTAATAAAGTTCCCAGGTATCCATTTTTTGTTGTGTTGTTTTTTTCACAGGTAATGATAAGTCATCAATTCAATTCTGACTTTTTGTTTGAAACGATCTGTCAAGTAGCCGTTTCTTCGCCTTGTCTCCGCACTCTGGGCTAAGAGAGATTTGATGCGATAGATCTCTAGAGTAGACAATGGTGGGCAGGAATGATCACGCAAGCCTTTATACCACTCATGCAACACTGCTTCTTCTGAGATGAGACTCCAAGCGTCGTCAAGATACTCGTCCAATTTTTCTTCTTGACTCATCATCATACATTTATCGTGTTGAATTTGACTGGGATGATCGTTTTGACATCCATAACAATCTCTCTTACTCAATTCCGTAATTGTATTCGCTAGGTGTTTAGCAAAACAGGACACTAAATGTTGTTCTTGTTCTGGCCATCTGGACTTGACTACTACCTCGTCCTCTTTGTCTTGGTCTTGGGGTTCTGCTTTCACGCTATCCTCCCATTCCATGTCCAAAGATTCTCTATCGTTCAATGAGGGATAGGAGTCTTCCATTGTTTCTAATAGTCTAGAATGACTTCTCTCAAACTGTTGATTTCAATGGTATTATCGAATTCGGCATACAAGATGACGTTGATCGTCTCGGTGAGAGCTTCTGCACACTGAAGTTCCACACGCAGTTGACTGGATTTTATAAGGTGGAAATGTCCCTCGTCGCTGCCTTGGTCTGGAGTGAAATCAAAGGTCCACAAAGTGTAACCTCCTACATAATCTTCGTACGAAATACCGTGACTGGTGTTGGTTCCTAGTTGTCCGGTAGCTTCGTACAGGAAGTACGATCTCAAGTAATTCTTCTGGGCAAAGTTAGGTTCGAAGGGTCTGGTACACAAGGTCTTGCCATCGCGACTGACTTCGATCTTGGACACTCTGTAGTGCTTAAACTGGAAAGGATTTTGATCGTGGGCTCCGTTGAGGGCTGCATTACTGACGATGCCAACGATTAAACGTTTGGGTAACTGTCCTTGGAACAGATGATCTTCGATCTTGGATCGGAATGCAGCAGCAATGGTGAACGTTTTCACTTCTACATGTCGTATCGGATACTTGGCGGTCGATCTGCTCAATGTGTGACTGATGTCGTTTTCCGCTTTAGGTAACACTTCTACGCGGCGCACGTAAAGTCTGGCTTCTTGGATGATGGTTTTGTACTCGTTGGCATGAGCCACCAAATGGAAAGCGACACTGCTGCGATTGAGTCTCAGGCGAATATCCACTCCGTTCAGCAAATACTTGTCTTGCAACCACATGTCCAAATGCAAACGATCCATTAGTTCTAAATTACGACCTTGCAGGATTTTCTTTCGACGGTCGTTAAAACCCACATTGTGAGGATCGTCATCGGCTGTCAGGACTGTGTCGTTAAACGTGTCTTCATCTGCGGTGTCAGGTTTCCATACCACGCAATCATCCAGATGAGTGTTCTTGGCCTCTTTTCCGTACGTCAAGAGATTTTCCAGGTACGCTCGGTAAGGGTAAGTATCCATACTGCTGCCGACCAATTTGTTATTCAAGTACAAATCCACTTCGCTGAGCAAGGAATGCATGAAATTGTTGACGGGAGCTACTCTGGCATCGGCTCCCGGATTGGTGTTGTCGGTTTTGATCACTTTCAGTTTCAGGTACAAGTAACTGCTATTCAGATCGAGATAATCTTTCGGCTGTCCTTTGATTTCAAACTCGATGGGAGCTGAATCCGTCAGAGAGGAGACGGGATAAAATTCGACCCATTGGGATTCTTGCATCGTCATCATGGTGGGTGGCATGGCAAACAGATCCAGTTCCGACTTGGAACAAGCGCAAGACTCTCGGTGCATCATTTTCTCTAATTTAATAATCAAAAAAGTCTAACTCTCGGACAGTTTTTCTTTTCTTAGACTTTCTAGCTCTAGGGGTGTGAAGTCCTCTCAAGGGGTGTTTTCGTCGTCTTTTTCTGCCTTGTCCTTGCTGTGGCGTCAGGGAAGCAGAAATGCCTGACTGGGCATCGCCCAGGGCATTTATAGGAGTTTCTCGCCGACCCAAAATGTCTTTGCCCGTTTGAAGCAAGACATTTGTGCCTGCTCTTAAGAAAGCTTCTTTGGGGTTTTGTTTGTCAGTGATGACATTTTGGAGAAATTCTTACCGTGCGTCAACGCGTCATCTTTTAAGGCGTGCAATCCCCGTGTCACCATTGGTTTCAAAACGGGAGCCACTGTACGAAATGCTGACTTAAGCATATTACCTAAACCATGTCCTCGCTGTCGAGCGATCCTTGGTACACAGGATACATGACTGAAAACAAGTTAGAGTAATCGTTTTCGAAAATGGAGTGTCACTGTGACTTTCCCTTTGGTGAATGGAATGTTTTGTCCCAGATCTCCTTTTATAGTAATGTTGACAGTGTCGAAATACGACTTACTGACGGGCAAATAGTGAGGATGTACAAATTCGCGGTGAACATGATAGGTGTTTCCACTTTCCTCGTCAGCAGCCGTGGCAGAGTCCACTTTAAAAGGAATGACACGCAGTAACGGTACGGAGGTGTGTCCCACCACGTTGTACTCCGCCACATCGGTTTACACAAAAATCAAATTCAGTCCTTGGTTCATTTCTACAGGGAATCTAAAATATCTCCCAAAATCCGAGTTACTGGTCACGGCTGGTATTTCGCTTGCAATCTTGATCAACTTACGGTCTCCACCCAAAATGTCATACAATTCAGGACAAAATGTAATGGCCAATACTTTGTCCTCTGAAATTTAATGAGTAGTGGACGAGATATTTTGTGGTAATCGATCGTGACACTTTTTCTGGTTTTCTCCAAGACTCTACCAAACACGTTAATGAACCTGTCAGCCATAGTGTTCACCAAATGTTGACCACTAAAATAATACCCTGAGGGAATTTTCAACCGATAAGTGGTTCGTTTAGTTTTGGGGTCTTGTGATTTCATAGAGTCAGCTACACTGATGCGTTCATCCAAGGCTTGTTCCACTTGCTCGTCATGAACTTCTACCGTAAAAGAGTTTTGATTTTCGATGATGTTTTTGATTTGTGTTGGGTGAATTATTTCCACTGAAGCCACTTCCCAATGGGCTTCGTGATCCAATTGGATGGCCTGAGGTAATCTACCTGAGTAACAGCACAAAGTGTTATTGGGAAACACCTCCATGGAACTGTCACTGGGTAACGTTAAGTAAAATTGGTTATTCATAATTCCAGAGTTCTAGTGTCCGATAAGTCACTGGAAGTCAGAGGAGTGTCTAAAAGAGGATGGTTAGGGTGACTGTTGGAAGGAGGACTAACTCAAGGCTCCCGTTGTTGTTGTTTCCGTTAGAGGAATATTTCAGAGACGGATTGGGAAGAAGGTATCAAATGCAACTGCTAGGTAAAATGGTCCACAATTGTTTGTCTCCTTGCTTCAAACTCAAATTGGCAATGGCAGCACCGATGACACAATAAACCAAAAAGATTTGGCAGAAAATGACGATTTGAGTTTTAGGCACACGTTTTCCACACCACACCCACAAGGGTTACTTTTGTAGATCTTGCAGAGGAGAATTGGGCGACGGGGTAGTCACTGCAGTAGCTGAGGCTGTGTTGAAGAGCATGATGGTCACTTCTTTTTATAGTCGATGAGTTGCGAAGCGTCGATCCAAGAGTCAAAACTGGGAGGATATCATTTCCAACGTACTTTGACTTCTTTGACACGTTTGTTTCCTACTTTTCGGGTTCTTTGATCGAGTATGCTTTCGATCTCGTACACGTCGTCTTCTTTGTTGGTCACACGTTGTAACTCGGGCAAGTAAAACGTTCCTTTAACACTTCTCCGTTCATGTCTTCTAATTATAGACGGGAGGATGACGGCCACGCACACGTTCGGTGGCACAAAACAATTCGGTGGTCCAATTGGGTAGGTAACCTTTGTTGAAAGTGTGTTTGGTTTTGCCAATGCGCACCCAATCTCCTGTTGCCAATACTCCACTCTTCTTGGGGACAGTTACCGTCGAGGACGCACCAAACAGACGCTCTAAGACGGTCACTTCGTTGTCGGGAGTCACATCTTGGGGGACACGTCCAATGCTTCGATGGTAAGATTGGTTGTACGCTTGGACGAGGTGCGGTAAGACGTCGATGTACTTGAGAGTGTATTGATGCGTAAAATATTTCCACATGCGTTCTTTCAAGGTGCGTTGAAAACGTTCCACGATGCTATCTTTGGGTTCAGGACTCTCGGTGGTGAAAAAATGTATGTCACGTTTCTTCGATTCTTTTTGAAAAGCTTGGTTCAGAAATTCGGTGCCTTTGTCAGTTTACCATCGAAGAGGGTGACGCCCACTTTGTTTCAACACCAGTTGGAGGGCTCGCACTAACTCACTGCTCGATTTGGAAGTCAATGGCACGACCCAAGCAAATTTGGAAAAGACGTCGATGAACCAAAACAAATATTTGTAACCACGATCGTAGGTGGCTAAATGAGAGACATCGGCTAAATCGGCTTGCCATTGATGATCGATGCCTTCCACTCGTGTGCGACGTTTGGAAAATTTTCGTCGAATGGGTTTGTGTAAGGTGTACGTGGCTTGTTCTTCTAACCAACGTCGCACTTGAGGTAAACGAACACTTTTCAGTCGAGTTTTGGCAGCACGATACAATTTCTGAACTCCTCCGTAACCAGTATGATGGGATGGATTGTAGTATATGCTGGCTAACACCTTCTTCATGTTTTAATAAGTGATCCACTCTTCGCTGATGGTACTCTGAAATGGCTTAGAAACGGCTTTACGTGTCCGATGTGCCACAGGAGTAGAAGTGGAAGGTTGTTTTGGTAGTAGTGGTGGTGGTGATGGCGGTAATGGGATGGCTATGGTCTTCTTTTCTTTTTTCATTTTTGCTTTCCCTTCTTTCTTTTTCACTTCTGTCGAGGATGGAGTGGACATCATCTTTTTAACCCATGCTTTAAGTTCTTCACTTTGGGGTGTAGGGTAAGGGGTCAACAAGGACGCTGCAATCTTACTAGGGATGGGAGCTGCTGACGGTGTTTGAAAGGCTTCTCTTACCTCTTCTTCCTCAGGCAACCGTGAGGCTGCCTCTGTCTTGACAACTGGGAGTGGTAGTGGTGGTGGTGGTGGTGGTGAACTTTTCATCAGAGCCTTAAAATCTTTCAGAGTGGGTAGAGCTGTTTCGTCTAAAGCTTTCTGGTGAAAGAGTTGCAGTCGTTGCAACAATTGACCGTACCGTTGCGATTGTTCCGTTTCTACAAATTGCTGCGATCCATCAAGGATTGCAATTCGTGTTGTAACTGGGACATCTCGGTCAAATGAGGAATGGGAGGTAAATGTGGGGTTCATTGTTCTTGCCAACGATGGTATTCCATCCATCGTTTGTATGGCACTAAAGCTAGTTTTCGTCCTTCCATTGGATTTCAAGGATCACATCTGAGATCTTTTGACTCCAGAAGTCCCTTTCATCTTCTTGGATCTTTTTATCTTCATCCTCCCAGGATGTTTCCCAATCGGACTTTCAGCAAGGGTCCTCCTATTGTTCCCATTACTCCTTTCAGTAAGGGTCTTCCTATTGTACCCATTACTCCTTTCAGTAACATGGGTAAAAAAGGAAAAATTCCTCCGCGTTGCACCAACATCTTTTATTTTTTTGACCAATGGGTATTTTCTTTTGGACCATTTGGCGAAGAATGTGTCGATGTTTGGCTAAGCATTCTTTCTGGTGTTTAGACAAAGGTATCGTGCCTTTCAAGACATTCAGACAACATTCGCACACGGTATCGATGACATCTTTGGAGGCAGTTTGAATGAGTTTTTTTTCGCATGGGTGGAGGAGCTTTGGACAGGACGAACAACATGTCCCAATATTTGGCTAAACGAGGTGGCAGTCCTTTCCTTTTCTTTCCTTTGGAGGCAGAAGAGGAATGTCTTTTTTGGGGTGACATCTTTCTCGGTTAGTTCGTTGGTTCCGTGGCACACAGCAAGAAATACATTAACGTCGATGACTTGTCACACGGTCTTTTATCCTTTTTTGGGGGACTATCGCTTCGTCATAAAGGTGACGTGTTTTCCAAAGTCGCCAAAGAATCCTCCTCTTTGATGACTCCTCTTTTTCTTTGGATGAATGTGCCTTTCCTGGGGGTGACGTCTATGTTTGACTAAGCGTTTTCTCGGATGACGAAACTGTCTTTTTCTTTTTCTTTTTCCTTTCTGGACAGAAGAACGACAATGAGGAGACATCTTTTGGTGCCCAACATACACTGACATCCATAGCTCGGCATGCGTCCTTTAATCTTTTTTTAGAATCTTTTAGAATCATTTTAAAGTCAATCCCTTTGAGAAGCACCGTAGCATATCCTCCCCACTGGTTGCTCCTTTTTTTTCTTTGGACGAGTGTTTCTCTTCTGGGGGTGACGTCGATGTTTGGCTAAGCGTTTCTTAGGATGCCGTGGCTGTCTTTTTCGTTTTCCTTTTTGAACAGAAGAACGACGATGGTGACGGTGTGCACTTCTTGGCGGGGCCATCTTTGGGCGTTCAGGAGCACAAAAACACTGATCCGTATTGTTTGACTCAGGTCTTTTTTATACTGGAATGGTCGCCACTGATTGTTTTTACGTCGTATTAACTTGATGACAGGCAACACACGTCGTGGAGGAGTTCGCAACGGAATAAATCGGGACAGTTCTTTCTTGGACAAATCCAGTAAACTCTGTATCACACCCGTTCTCTCTTGGACTTTGATTTTGGGGGCAGGGTACTTTGTGAGCAGCGGCCACTGCCGCTAAAGAGGGAGAGGGTGTCACCGCTGGAGTAGAAGTTTTTGAAGATACTCTCTTGCGGGTAGAAGCTGTTTTCTGTGGACTTTTCTTTTTCTTTTTCTAAGGCTGTGACCTGGTCTTGACACCGTTCCTCATTTTCTTTTTCTTCTCGATACGTTTGGGCGTGGCTTTTTTCTTGGGAAGAACTTTGGGAGCATTGGGATCCCATTTTAAGAGGGAACGAATGATGACACCTCCTACAGAACCGCTTCCTCCAGGTTTCAAAATGATTTGCATTTTGGTTTGAGTGTCAATGCGAGGATCGGCTAGCTGAGTCAAGGCTAATTTGTTTCTCTCAAAAAAACGTTTGGTTTGATGTGGAATCTGAATGATGCCTTGCAGTAATTGACGTGCTGCCACCGTAAACCATCGTAAGACTTCTTTGAGATTAGCTTCTAAGACGCGAGCGCGTATTTGTGGATTTTTTTCGCGACTGATGCCGTACAAGGCACGAATCAATTTAATGGGAAGATGATACTGAAGGGATGTCATGTTGGCATTGTGTGAGACAGAGTCAAAGTGACCGAGGTTTTTATAGACTTTCTTGGTGATTGTGATTAAGTCGACGAAGGGGACGTGTACACGACAGGCACCAGTGGCGAAACAGATGGGTACGAAATCGCAAATAATCGGGAGTGGTGGGTTTTAAATCCACGAGTAAATAAGCGTGTGGGGTTTGAGTGGCATCGTTGTACGCATTTGTCAGCCAAGGCGTCCCTAACTGTTTGGCTAAGAGTTATACTTGCGATTTATCTATAGGGCTTTTAAACAAGACCATGTAATGAGCATTGAGACTGATGGTACCATGGGCTTTACTTTGTTGAAACAAATTTTGGGTGATGTAAATGACACTGGCATTACGATGATGGCCTTTGCGCGTAAACCACAGTTTAATTTCTTCTTCGTATTCTCCTAACATGTCGTCAAAAATAACCAAATGAGTTTGACTAGGGTCAGACACGATCCCGTCGTCCTCGCTAGGAATGCCTGCCACAAAGACGATGGAATCGCCTTGACTTTCTCGCAGAAGGCTGTACGCTGATTGCCACTCTTTGTAATACCAAACGATGCGTTGAGGGGGACGATCGATCAAATGATGTTTATGTTTGATCAAACGTTTGACAAATTCGGTTTTGCCTGAACCGCTAGGTCCAGCAATGAGCATGTTAAAGGGATGGCGAAAATACAAGGCCTCCCAACTAGTCCGATCTACGTGTTAGTCAATGACTTTGACAGTGGAGCAAGAGGGAGCAGAGACAGTAGAGGTTGCCATAGTAGTGTAAGAAATGTCACTTTTGACACGAAGACAGACAAGACAAGAGCTTATATACTTTTTTTCCAGGACACGTTTATTGTCATCTTTAATGGTGAACAACACGAAAGACAAAAATACATAAACGCCAAATGGTTAAGTACATGAATAAAAAACACATCAAAACGATCAAAGTGGAATATAAACATGACTCTGTACAACATTTGCGGTGATCAAGAGGTGAAATCGTAGGGGTACTGTGTAATGTTCTGAGAGTCTCTACACTCCTTGGCACAATCACACATGGGTCCTCCCGGAATGGCCTTTCGGGGATGTCGATCACGGTCCTGTCCTGAAGAGAGTGGTTTTCCTCGATCACGACTTCTTCTTCTTCTTCTTCTTCTGGCACTGTCACTAACACTGGTTTAAAAGTTACTTTTTTCACTGAATGTTTTAATTTTTTACGATTACAAATCTTGGGCATAGTGTGCCACTTCTTTTGTCCAAGCCTCAAAACTCCAACTTTTCCAGTGACGTACATCTTTCCAGTGAGAGTGTAAGTCACAAGCTACACACACGTCGTCGTACACATCTTCAGTGCCTAAAAGTTGACGAATCTTGTTTTCCCGTAGAGGTTGCGAAGTATCAAGATGAAAGCACAAAGCTTTGAGCAGAATGAGTCTCTCGTATACATTTAAAGGGACCACTTTCATGCTTTTTGTTCGTAAAGAGTCCACAAGGAATCAGCTGGTAAACGAAATCCCAGAAAGCAAGTCACTAAGACACTCACTACACGTCGACCCCAATTCAATGGACACAGTTCCCGTAATAGGTGTTGGTAATCCGCCACTGTTTGAATAGTATCATTGATTTCCTTCCACGGAATCTGTAGTATCACGAATGATAAAGGTCGTGGCATAGTAGTCTGTTTTTATACCTCTTTTCTCTTACCTCAATCACATCTCCTAGAGCGAAAGTAATGAACGTAGTGAGTAATTTCTGACCACTGCCATTCCAGGAAACGGTCAAGAATGTCAATAAAATCTTCAAATGTAAATGGTCTAAAGCGAAATTGTAGAAAGAACGCACCCTTGATCCAGAGAAATCGGACTTGTTTGTTGACTTTTGTCAATTTCCTCTTGTGAATTTCTCGACATAGACGTTCTACAGTCACAAATTGAGATTTGGCTCTGGCAAGTCCCTGCCAAATGTCCTTGTAGATCTTCTCTTGCAATTCGTTTGGTAATCTTTGAAGATTATTTTTTACATCGGGTTTAAATACTTGTCTAGAGGTTGTCCAACGTTTGACTCCTAACCCCGTAGCTGGTTTCTTACACGACATGGTATGCCCACTTCAATGACGAGGTCCCACTAAAGGTAGGTAGTGACAATCTGGAGACCATCGAGCATGTTCCAGGTAAGCGCAATCTTCTTCTCCTACTAGTGAAGTGACACACCACAACTGAAGCACTTGACTTGATCCCCTTCGCCCAAGCAGATAAATCCAGCTCTAGCTAATTCTTCGGGGGTAGGTCCTCCCAGATATTTTGGCCATTTCCCTCGAAAGGTTTGAAATCGACTTTCATAGTCGCAGTGTTCTGGCAAACGCACAGGGAACGAATATTCGTCTTTCACAGGTTCATTTCGATGAGGGTACGGTGAAATATGCAGGAGCCTGCTCCGTTTTATATGACATCCGTAGGGTGGTATCCGCATGGTTTCATAAGGATGCCATCCACCATGCAAACCAGTAAAGTGAAAAGGTGTACAATAACGAGTGGCATCGCTTTCGCATCCATCAGGTTTGACACGCACAGCATCACTTTCCATGGTAGGTACAGTCGTAGCAAAATTTCCATGATGCGGTACTGAATCGCTAAGGTCATAGCGTACGGCATCCCTGCCATCGCAAGGCACAGCATCGCACTCGAGCTTGCTCTTGCTTGAAACTTGCTGTTTGAAAGGATTCATCTTTCTCTCTTGGCAATGGTAGTCACAATGAATTATCGGTCTTGAACGTTGGCCTTTTTTATATGCCGGCCAATATCGTCGTGACCGTACGGTAAAGTGAAGTGATTGGGAAGCCGAACTCGCTTCTGGTACACGATTTGATAGACTTTTTCCAAGGGCCGGCTAACGATTTGGTGTGTGGGTAAACATACAATCTTGTGCGGTTCGTGGGTGGTCACCTTAAAATATCCATCCTGTCCAGACTGCAAGGCTTCTTTCAAGACGCCAAAGTTCACCAGTCGACCGGTGCGATAATTGAGAGTCAATCCTTTCACTTTGCACTCCGTGTACACTTCTCCTTGTTTGTCCCGGTATTCGTAGCCGTAATTTTTGGGACCGCCACTTGCAAAACTTAGAATCTTGTCGGCGGGATGCTCGTCCGTCCATGCTCCTAAACGATCTCCTTCGATGTTAGGGTGAGGTTGACCCAGACGATCGATGTAGATGCAACTGTCCGTGTCAAAATACAGCACACGATCTCCTAATAGTGCTAAAGCTTCGTACAGTTTTAAGCGAGCATGGGCTGTCACGTAAGCCGCAATGATGACATTTCCAAATTCGTCGGCTTCCACAAAGTCCAGTTCTTCTTCGTAATTGACTAAGATCAAGTCCTCACGAAGGACGTTCACGTGTTTCATTTATTTCGTTTTGTCGTGAATCATCTGGAAGTAGCGGAAAGGTTCTGTCAAATACTCCGTCTTGGGTAAACACGGTCGTTGTGCCATTTTACCCTACAAACAATTCAACATCACTTTGGCAAACGATCGCCTTCCTTCGTTTTTCTCGATGTGGTCTAAAGTGATCCCTTCCTGCTCCAAGTATTTCTCTTTGAATTGTTTTTTGGTCTTCGGGTGTGTGGCAGCAGGAAGGATAGCCGCTGACTTCTTGTTTCAGTCATTCACGTAGCCTGCAAAAATGCCTTTTTGAGTCTCGTCGCCCTTGTGGTATTTTTCTGTCTTGGGAAAGTGGTAAATTTCGTACACTTCTAACAGTTGGTATCCCAAGTCCAGAGCTTTGAACAATTCCACGCTGACCCACGTTCCTGTCAAGGCGCATTCTTCCTGAGTGTGCTGACAAGGTTGGTCTTGGTTGCACGTTTCGGCACAAGTACGGCACAAGGGAAAGATCAGTTTTCCTTGGCAATGGTGAGGTAAAACGGGATGGTACAATGTACGTGGGAGGCAAGACTTTACACTTGATCAATCCTTCGTATTGGCGAATGTTGTCCAGGTCGATGTGTTCCGTCAGCATTAGCGGGTGCCCTGCAGGAAAGTGGCAATATTTGCACACGTACGGATACAGAGAACACACGTCCAAGTGTTTGATTTGTTCTCCTTTCTCCTCGTCGGCTTGGTACAGCAAACAGGTGGCATTCGTCCGTCCTCCGTACAAACTGTCCCTTGGGGTCAGTAGGTCCACCAGCTTGTAACTTTCCACGATACGCTTAAACTCGGGATCGGTTTTCAGTCGCTGATCGTACTCGTGTTCCCACATTTCTACCACTTGGTATCCTTGCTCTTCTAACTTCAAGCGTCGCTGACAAGTGGTCTGGTACAAGTCTTCCATGCTCCGTTGTAAAAACTGATTTTTAGTGTTACGTTGAGGGTAGCAGATGGGACATCCGTGAAATAAGCACCCGTTAAACTCGTACACGATCTTGGGGTTTTCTGAGTTCCAGCCATCCACTGAATACCTTCCGATGGTCTTTTCGTCTCCTCCTTTGCGAGCATGTTGGATCCATTTGTCTTCCTTGTCGCACAAGTAATGTAGCCAACGTAGGGCTTTGACCGAGTATTGACGTTTGACAAAATTGGTTGTTTGAGGACTGATGACAGCCAGGGTGTTTTTGTGCAGGAATCGTTGGCGGTATACTAAGGAACACGCTTTGGCAATGGTGCAGGCTTCTTTTAAAGGGTAGATCCCATCGTGTTCCATGAACAATTCTCGAAATTTTCCACAGCAACGCCGTAAAGTGTCCACGTCGGAACGACAATATTTTAACATTTCTTCCTGAAAGTCGAAGGGGTCCGAAGCGTGAGTCTGGTACCATGCGTAGAAAGCTTCTCGTTGTTCGGTACGCATGTTGTCGGGATCGTAGTAGTGAGCCTCAGGCAAATGGGGCAGAACGGCGTGTTGATTGGCTTTGGTATTGAAAAAGTGCGGAAAATAGCCTTTGGCCATTTCCGTCATTCCAAACGTTTTAGGCATGCGACTCAAAGGTATGGCCAAGTAACTCATCGAATCTTTAAACTGCACTTGGCCCACTTGCATGGAAATTATTTTGGCTCCGTTTAAAATGACTTTCGGACATTCGGTACTTTGTTCCGTATAGTATCTAAGGAGAAATTGTCCATCGTATCCCGAAAAATTGTGAGCCATCACCGTGGCATAGCGATGACAATCCCCGTAACGTTCGATGTCTTCTTGGCTCCACGTCTCGTCGATAGGGTCTAAGATCCATTGGGCAAAATCGGTCAGCGTGTTTGGTCCCGGAAAGATTTTTTCACGTCCTCCAGGAATCTTGCTACAGTGAGGGCAATGAGTCAAGATAGGCTCTTGGATGCACTTCTCACATGATCGGTGAGCCACGCAGAAATTAGGAATGTGAATGCCAGTCTCTTGCATGCATTCGAAATCGAAAAAGATGAAATGACCTTTCTTCTGGTCATTATCTTCTTCTTCGTGTTTGGATTGGTATTTTTGAATGTAGCATTGGTCTTCCAAGTTCACGACTTGGCGACAAATGTGACATCGCTTCTTTCCTGAACAGACGTGCGCCTTAGCATTATTGGTACGTATGACTTGTCCACAAGTAGGGCGCAATCTCAGGAGATGACAAGCACTTTTCTGCTGTGAACCTTGCGTCTTTAGATGTTGTTGGTAACAGGTAGGACTGACAAACGTGCGCTGACAAGCTGGGCAATGCACTCGTTCTTGTCCTTTGTGCAGACAGGGATTAGAGGCTAAACATCCCTCACATTTTGATCTGCAATGCTTGTGTTGCTCTCGATTGTTATAGCCATAGTCACATTTCTCACAGTAATAACTGTATCCCAGGAAAGGGGCGATACTGGTAATGGCATCGAAATGCTCATCGTGATGACAGACGTGAATGTATTTTCCATCTTTGAAATTTTTGCCTCGAAACAACAGAGGTCCGCGCACTTCTTGAGGGTGCACTTTCAAGGTGTAGCGTGGCGCTAAGACGTCTTGGAACATTTGCATTTCAGGAATGCCACAGGGTGTGTCTTTGGATAGCCCTGCTTGGTGTAACAGGAGTTCTGCTTCTCTTCGTTGTTTGGCTCGGTCCGATTGTCGAATACTTTGCCAGGCTCTTTTCCATTCTGCCGTGTCGTTTTTGTCAGCATACGTTCGTCCCACCACGATGGCACGGGCTAAACACATCTTGTCTTGAGGATTGTTAATTTGGACGAGGCTCTTTTTGGTGCTGCGAAGGTTGTCTACCAAGATCACCTGTTTGCGTCCAGTCCCTTGGGGAAGAGACACGTGGGTCATCAACAGTGTCGCTTTTCCATCGGTGATGTGAAACTTGTCGTTGGATTGTTTACGTGTTGAATCTTGTCCATGACTTTGGAAGGTGTCAATTCTGCTGGACTGCTAAACTCCATCCAAACGGGGGACTTCAGACTGTCGTGATGAATGGAAAGTCTCAAGCGATCGTCTTCTTTGGCTTGACATTGCTGTTTCAGTGTGGTTAACAAACAATCCCACACATCGGTGATGAACCCTGCTTTTTCCAACGGTATGTCGGATTTGAAATCGTTAAACTTCACCGCGTACGTGTAGGCCGCAGTTCCAAATTTTCTAGAGGAGCGTTTGTCGGTCTCTCGAATGTGGAAGTACTTTTCAGGGTTTACTGGTGGTGATGGACTTTGGTTTCGTGTAGACTCTCTGGGCGTAGATTCTGGCTCACTCATCTCATCTTCAAATCGCTGGCATGAATTTGAGCCAAGACTTCAGCTACTGTGCGAGGCGATAAATCACGTTTCTGCCTCTTACTTTCTTCTCCTTTCTTTACGAAATGATGCGATCGTTTCATCTTGACTGAAAAACGTCAAATGACTACATTTGAAACGCCATGAACCCCTATATATCCATGTCAGACTCAGTGTATATAAAGGGCTGGTGCCTTCTTCCTCAGTATTCATTTCACTCTCAAGCCGACCAGCACGATGGAAGAACCCATTCAAATCGAACTTCTGATTAGAGCTTTGCGAGGTGTCATACGAACGTTTTCTTCAGACAAGCCGACGGACTACTCTCCCTCCTTTCCAGATAAAAGTCAAGATACCTGCTATATCTGTCAGGAGAAGGGGCATTGGGCTACAGAATGTCCAGATCGTCAAAAAGCAAAACCAGTGTCAGAAGAGTGAAACGTCAAGATACCTGGTATCATTGTCAAGAGAATGGACATTGGTCTTCAGATTACCCTAAGAAACAACAGGAGCAGAACGAGAAGATAGAAAAGGAAAGAAGAAGAGAAAAAAGTGAGGAAGAAGAGGAGGAAAAACTTGTGAAAGTGAAGAAAATCAGAAAACAGAGAGAGTGAAAGAAGAAAAAAGACACAGAAGAAGTCTATGAACTTTTTAAAAGTGTTGTGTTATGTTGTGTTGTGAGATTGAATTGTAAATATTTGTATCAGAATAGACCAGACTGAAAAAAGTAAGTGTCTCTTGGTTTTGATTGTTTAGAATAATAAGGGTCTACACTCATGCACTCACAACACGTACATCATAGGGTTGAACAAGGAATTTTGAGTTTTAATTGATTTTGGCAAAATGAATACTATCTATTTTCGAAAGAAGTGAGTGGTCCTGAAAAGGACCGTTGGGTGTTTGTTTTTTCTTAGAACAAACTCAGGAACGAGAAGCAATCCGCTTTAACTGCCTTAAGCCTTTGCCACGGCCAAGACCAACTTGTGGACTTGCTTCTTTTAATGATTGGGTAGAAATCACTAGGGGTGGTATCTCTGGTGTAGTAACAAGGTTGTGCTGTTTGGCTCGGGAAGGTCTTTTTCTCTTGGGTCGTAATAAAGAAGTCTGATACATTTGTTTCAGACTTCTTAACTCGGCCAAAATGTCCAAGAGTACCGTTACCGTTTGAGGTTCACTGTTCTCCTTCTCTCCTGGCCTTTGTTTCTTCTCTACTGCTTCTTCTTCCTGTCGTTTCCTTCTTGCCTCTTCTTCTTCTCGCTGTTGCTGCTCAAGGAGAAATACTTGTTCTGCCTTTTTCTGCTGCTGTAAAAATTTCTCCAATTCTTCTTTCTGTCTTTGTTTAAAATCGTCGACGTGTGGTAAAGAAGGAGAAATTGGCGAAGGTACTGGTACCGGAACAAATTCTTGCGAAGAAGAGAAAAAATCTACTAAATCCCAGTTGAAATCAACATTTTCTGGAAGTAGCGCTATGTTAACTTTGGTAGACGCTGCTATGCCATCGCTTTTCGTCTCCAAAGCCGGCGCACCCCAATTCAACATCTACTTAGTTTCAGTCATGTTTCACAAAACAATGTCGCATCGATTCATTGCGCACAGACGTTAGTGCACCTATATAGGGAATGTGACGTCACAGGTGGCTCTCTTCGGATTGGTAGACAGACTCCGTGAAGTGACTGAATTTTGTAACGCGTGTTGGGATTGGTGGACAATTTCAATCCGTTTCGATCCGCTCTTCCGCTATAAATAAACGCGGTTCACTTCATTCCCTTCACCTGTTCTCGTCACAAAGATGTGGACCAATGTTGAATCGTCTACCCTCGTATCGTCGATGCTGTTCCGTACGGACTTACCTATGTATGTGAGATCATCATGGAGAATCGTTAGGATCACCGAGACAAGCGTTTGGAAAAGAAGGACCTATGTGGAAAGACAAGTCTGTCTGAAGCGAGTTCTGATTTATGGCCCAGAGGTTAGACGAAGTTTGAGAAGGAGAAGAAGACCTATACGATGCCTTCTATGTTAACGGAATGGTGCTAACATAACAAACAAAGGCCCTTTTCAGGGCCACTCCACTGCCTCGAAAAGATTTATTCTTTCTTGCCTATATGTTATATGTGCGTTGCATTTGTTTCTGTCTCTCTATTGTATTTGTCTCTACCTAGAGTAGCTACGCGTATTCAGGTCAGCCACTTGCTACATTGTTGCAACTGTCCAGTACCGTGACGTCACCCTACCTGTTCCATTCCTCTTGTCCCTATACATTCCCTATGTTAAATTCCCATTGACGCTAAACAGCCCCAGGGTGATATTTTGACGCTATAAATCGTGACACTATACAGCCCCGGGGGGTGGGGGGGTGGGGGGTGGTGGTGGTGGTGTCTGTAATGCTAATTCCCATTGACACTAAACAGCCCCACTATACTACTCATGTTGCCCCTCTGTTGTTAGGAGTGGTTTCTGTCGGTATGACTGCTGTCCCCTTTGTCCTACGCCTTCAAAAGTATCAAGCATTTCCAACGCTTCAGAGTATACGCGCTAATGTTTTAAAGCCCTTAGAATTAACGTTCAGACAGCAGTGACCAGGTCCTCAAGATATGTATTAACGTTGCATGTTGCAGACAGAGCAGTTTCCTGCAATATTAAATTAGGGCTAATGCCTAAGGTTAGGAGTTATTATGATAGCCATCTGCTAACTTCATGATAATTGAAGGAATTATTAAAGACCGTCTGTTTTATTCCAGATATAAACATGATACAGCATAATGTTCAATGTGAACATCACCCTCGTTTGTAAGTATATATGACAGCTCCGGTGGCTAAAGTGGTCAGAGCGTCAGCCTAGGATGAGGGAAGTCGTGGGTTCGAACCCCGGCAGAGTCATACCAAAGACTTATAAAAAGGGTACAAGCAGCTGCCTCACTTTACGCTCAGAATTAATAGGTTAGTGTTAGGACTCGTCGGCTTGGTGTCAGGATAATGTGACTGGGTGGAACATGATGCCACACATCTGTTGCACGATGTCCCAATGGTCGACAACACTATACACTGCCACACTGCAGACGTAGTAACGATATTGCTCAAACAGTTAAAGCTAAGTTAAAAATCCAAACACACACACACAGACACACACAATGGATATATATAAATTATTTCTAATGCTAAATGTGGTCAGATCTTTGTGTTTTTTAGGACCTGATTTCACTGAAAACACTGCTTATCGTATGAAGAATTTCATCTAAGGGTAAGGACAAGTATGAACATAATCTTTATATATCAGGAGCCAGGACAAGTATGAATACATTTTTGATATATAAAGGTTACGAAAAGTAGAATAGATTTTTGACAAACCAAGGGTTTGGAGAGATATCCATCGGTTCCAGAAATATAATGAGTTAGGTCACGAATGAACACATACTTGATATGCGAAGGATCAGGATAAGTGTGAACACGTCCTTCATATGCGAAGGGTCAAGATGCATGTGAACACATTTTCGATATGTCAACGGTCAAGATAGGTATCCAAACATTCTTGATATAGAAAGGTTCAAGAAGATGTGAACTCATTCTAAGTACGATAAAAGTTATAGCAAGTCTGAGATCTCTACTGACCGATGGTCAATACATGAATGAATACATTATTATGTACCATGGGTCAGGAAACGAAAATTTGAACTATCATCTCTTTGTTTGGTATCTGCAAGCCATTGGAATTCCCACCCTAAAGAATTTTTTCATTTTTCAGAAATGATCAGACATTGGAGCGGCAAATCTTTTTTTTTTCACCGCCTGTAAAAGATGATTTTCCTGTCTAGAGGTTATACAGTTCACATCATTACTGGTAAGCTTGCTATGCTGTAAACTAAATTTCCTCAATCAAAAATGTTTAGTTAATCCCCGTATCAGCCTGTTTGTTTCTTGTACAGTTTTGTTCAGTTCCAATAATAAAGTATTAAAATTATATCTTTAGTTCAGTTCTATTATTGATGGATTAAAATTTATTTTGGCACATCTAAGTGTGACTTTCATATTTAAGATATTTTTCTTTATACATCTGTTTCAATTTAGCAGTTTCAACTTTTTAGTGTACCTTACTGTATTTAGCATCAACAGGCCTTATTTCTTTCTATTTTACACGTTTTAAGATTGCTTAAAATTTTAGGCAGATGTGCTTCTGTAGGTATACTTGTACGAGGATCTATAATTTTGATTTAGTTTATTTGTGTTTATGTGTAAAATATATTATTTACGCTGACTTTGAATATATCTTGTTGTGTATATTTAATTTAAATTGTGTGTTGGCTGTCTTTCCATGATTATATGCTATGTAAATTTAATTTGTTTTGTACAGTTTACTTTTGTCCACAATTGAGGGTAGGAGTTGCTTTTACCTGAGAAATGTCCTTTTTATAAACAACGTATTACATAGCTCATTCTTGTCTATCATTGTAGATTATATTTTAAGATCAGTATTATTTGGAGGTAAATTACAGATACTGTGTTCAAGGTCAATTTTTTAGAAATTAAGAATGTTCTAGAAGCAAGTTGTTTACGAATTTGATGGCAAAATGTCATCATTCTGGTTCTTTTATTGTAGCTTATAATTTTATATAACTATCGTTTACTTCAGAACTACTCATTCCATATCTTAACTTTAGTCTTAGTGGAATCAATTTAAGTTATATTTCAGTTAATTTTTGAAAGGATTTATTTATTTAAACTATTCACTCAAATTGGAATTACAAAGTGCTCAATAACATTTTCGGACTGTGTCAAAATGTTGGGATTATTGTGAACTCATCCAAGGACAAAACGTTTTGAATTTCGCTCATTGCTATTACTAATTTAAGACCATATAGTTGTAAGAGTATACTTTCTCATGGAAGCCGCAGTGACAGCATTAAGTACGACATAAGTTGTTGATCAAGTCCGATACGGAATTTGCTGCTCTGTTGTCAGATGTGATGGAGAAACTACACCCTCAGTGCTATATTGCGGAAAGGGTTCTTGCCCGAGGTTACAGGTAAATGGATCGGACATCATCTTTTCTCGACAGAAGACATGGTCATGCCCTGTGATGACATACTCGAGTTTTCATCACTGACACATTGTTCGATCTGTTTCACTGATGATAAAGCCCGCGATCACTGCCATATCACTTTCGCGTACAGAGTAACCGCACACAGCGCATGTAACCTACAGCTGAGGATGTACTCGAACCAAATAAGAATTCCGATTGTGCTTCATACCTTACACCGGTATGAAGGTCATTTAATCATACATGTAATTGCAACCTCGTCTAGCGAGGGAATTATTCTCATTCTCAATAACATGGAAAAATACATGACGTTCCCACCAGGACAGCTTCATTTATTTGATTTGCTGCAGTTTCTCAGTTCCAGCCTCGTCAACGACCTTACTGCGGGAACCGATGACCACATTATGATCACCACTTACGCGTAAGCAGTCAACGCGGTAGTGTGTGTAATTTATTTGTTCAACGCTGCTATGACTGAACAAAGCCGCCTCACCTTCACTCGAGGCCGATTGCATATCAACAATCCATACACGTACTGATGTCCGAATAATCACTCCACAAGTGTACGGTTAAATCTTTGCACAATGGCATGATCGCTGTGAATGTCGGCATCTCTACGGCAAACCCACACATGGTGTTTCGCCAAAAATTTCTTTGCCCGGGTCCAACTGTAGAAGTGTTTGTATTGTAGATACATTTCAACGCATTTGCGACAGTTGTTGAACCTATAGACTTTTTTTGGTTCGGGTTCCTTGTATCGACTAGAAACATCTACAATGGTGAATATTGATCAGCCTCGTGAACCTCGTTGGGTGTCGAAACATCAAGCCATCCATTAAATATTTTCCTTTGGCGAGTAAATAATTCCGACACAAAAATTGCTTGGCCAGCCATGCTCTGGCGACACTATGGATAACTTCTGCAATAACGCAACATCGGTTTGTCAACGATTTTTCACACGCATCATTATGGACCCAGGTACATTTTGCGCATAGATCCATGAAGTCATTAAAGATATCGATAACAAATATTCTATGATGAATTCTGTGGCACTTCCGATTCTTCGCAAAATCAATGTTATGATCAAGTGTGTTGTTGTATATACAACCGAAAGTGTCAGCGCGATGATTACAATTTCGTCAACGAAGCCAGACTTCTATCTACTTTTTCCTGAAGCCTGTTACAGTGGGTCAATCCTGCACACTTGAGATTAAGATCATCCTAATTTCGCTGCATGTTTATACCAGTTGGCCTAATATCCAATCGACACCGTTTAGAGGCCCTGACTAGAATAACTCGCTTGTGCTCTGGTTGGATAGTGGATGAACCTTGAATGTTCCTTGACTTTCCACAGGCGCATACGATAGCGAATCAGTTAATGACTAGATAAGAGGAGGATTTCATTGATGAATGGAGAAAACGCTAAAGATTTACACGACTCCAAATTTAGTCTACCAATGAAAAAAAAATCTCGAACCAAATCTTAGAGGAAAACGAGAATGGGGTGGGGGCATAATCTCTTTAGTTCTAGGTAAACCTGGAAACGTAAAAACAATCTTAAATACCATGTTCGAAAATATTCAATACCTTGAGAGGGTTGTAAAAGAAAATGCTACCCAGCAGCTTAGATCATTTAAAAAAAAAACAATACAGCATTAATAGTATTAAAATATTGGGTATATAGTAACTTATCTTTTTCTATATTTCTTTTCCTTTAATCAGTCACCGACATAAAAAGATTTTTACTGACCAAAATGAATCCTGTATGGAGTTTGAATAAATTACGTATGAAGGATAATGTATTTACTGAATTATGATATATTTAATTCTTACGCAAAAACACTTTTTTTAACTAATATTCATCTTTAAAAAATAGGGTACAAAATTTGCATCAACAACAATGCAAACTCAGTCTGATGAAAATAGGATCGTGTGTGTGATATCGCTGACAGGAAAAGGAAGTTAATTAAGTTCGTCTCAAAATACCTAGGTAGACTCAATACGCTGCCGCTCTGTGATAATTAAACTCTCACATATATGTCGATTACCTGCTTAGCCCGAACTTCGAAATTGATAGAATAGCTAACACTGAATGCGATTAACACAGTCATGCATGTTTAAAGGCCGAAATTGCTATTTCAGAAATAATCTTTGTACAGGAAGTCTTCACAATTCTGATATTTTGGTCTCTACATGAATTAAATATAGCTAACCTATTTTCCATAATAACATTATATGTAACAAGTTCATTACAAATGCGTCAACTTGTGCAGGGCTGTGTGTTTAAATTCATTCCAGTCGACGGAGGGGGGGGGTGAGGCTCATGGTTGCCATGGAACCAGTGTCTGACAGGAACACAGACAAGAAAATGAGTATGTGACAATCCTCGCCCACACTATGGTGGACTGCTGTGTGGACAAAAATCAAACTGTCACATCAACAACAGATATATGCACAGGTAAAACACGCCTATAGTTTCCTGTTCATGGTAAATACATCTGTTAACTATACATACAAAAGTGTTTTTTCGAACGTCGGTTCAGAGTATCATGGGTCATTTCTCAAACTATCA
>JAECUM010020435.1:0-21076 GCA_016617855.1 Megalonaias nervosa | reverse complement strand
AAAATTCAGCTGGACTTTTCTCAAGCTTAAAGTCCTTCTGGCTACAAAGATATGCAGATTTCTAGGACTGGACCAACATGCATCTTCATTTACTTTGTACTATTTTTATATCAAGTAAAACAATTTGCCACATAAACCACACTTGTATGGTTTGTCATTACTGTTTTCTCAAGTGTATGGACAAGCAAGAAATCTATCTAAAATATTTGCCTCATATTTCATATCTGAAGGTTTTGTCACTATTGTAAATATTGAAAAGTGTTTATATACAATGCAATTTCCAACAAATTTCACATTTAAATGATTTGTCACCAGTGTGTATCTGGAAGTGTGTCAGCAAGTTGGAGCTATATCTGAACAATTTCCCACATATGAAGTGGTCCTCTTCAGATGTGTTTACAAATTAAAGATTTTGCTAAATAATATCCCACCCATTCACATTTGAATGTTTTGTCAACAGTGTGCATCTTCGAACTTGATGACAAAGGAGAACTCTGGCTAAACATTTTCCCACATAATTTCACATTTAACTGGTTTGTCACAAGCATGCTTTTTCATGTGTGTTGACAAACTTGAACTCTGGCTAAACAATTTTCCACATATTCCACATTTGTAAGGTTGGTCATTAGTGTGTATCCTCAAGTGTGTAGACAAATTTGAGCCATGTCTGAAAAATTTCCCACATACTGCACATTTAAATGGCCGCTCACCAGTGTGCACCCTTGTATGTCTTTTCAATTCATAGCTCAAGCTGAATAATTTCCCACATGCTTCACATTTGTATGGTTTCTCTCCTGTGTGCACCCTCATGTGTCTTGTCATTTCTGAGTTCTGGCTAAACAATTTCCCACATGTTTCACATTTGAATGGTCTCTCACCTGTGTGTACCCTCATATGTCTTGTCAATTCTGAGCTCTGGCTAAACAATTTAAAACATAATTCACATCTGAATGGTTTTTCACCCGTGTGTACCTTCAAGTGTCTTGACAAGTGTGAGCTGTGGCCAAACAATTTGCCACATATGTCACATTTGAATGGTTTCTCACCTGTGTGCATCTTCATGTGTGACGACAAACTAGAGCTCTGGCTGCACAATTTCCCACATATTTCACATATGAATGTTTTTTCACCAGTGTGTATTTTTAAGTGGGACAATAAATAAAAACTCTGACTAAACAATTTCTCACATATTTCACATTTGAATGGTTTGTTACCAGTGTGCATATTCAAGTGTGACGACAAACTGGAGCTCCATCTAAATAATTTCCCACATATTTCACATTTGAAAGGTTTTTCGCCGGTGTGCAACCTCATATGTCTCGACAAATGAGAGCTCCGACTAAACAATTTTCCACAAACTTCACATTTGAAGGGTTTCTCGCCAGTGTGCACCATCACATGTCTTAACAAAGTGGAGCTCTGGCCAAATAAATTCCCACATATTTCACATTTAAAGGGCTTCTCACCAGTGTGTATCTTCAAGTGCGATGACAAACTAGAGTTCTGGCCAAACAATTTCCCACATATTTCACATTTGTAGGGTTTCTCACCCGTGTGCACCTTCACATGCATGGACAAATGAGATCCCCGACTGAACAATTTCCCACAAATTTCACAACTGAAGGGTTTCTCACTAGTGTGCAACATCAGATGTCTTGACAAATGAGAGTTCTGGGTAAATGATTTCTCGCATATTTCACATTTGAATGGTTTCTCACCAGTGCGCATCATCATTTGTTTTCTCATTAGGCTAGACCATGATATGAATGATATTTTGCAAATTCACATTTGTATGGTTTGTCCCCGTATATTTTCCGGTGTGAAATGTCAAATATGTGGTCTGGCTAAACAAATTCAACCACATTTCACATTTGTCTAGTTTGTCAACAGTACCACAGGAGTCTGCAGTTTTATCAATAAAGAAAGACGAAATTTCTGACACCATGAAATCACCTTATCGGTATTAAAAATTAACACAAGGAATGCAAGCGTGACCACAACCCTCCGCTCGATTCGACTTTTCTCACGCGTCTTTTATCGCTTCAGAATCAAAAGAAGACTGAAAAACTACACATATCCATTCAAAAAAACAGTAACGTACCAACGCATCACTCTCGGACGACCATCGCATGAATCCAATCCGACGAATTAACCTTTATTTTCACCATTACGGTCACAAACCCTGTCAAACAGATCTCACCGCAGGAAGTACCCCATTTCTACCAGTTTCTACCCTGCAGTAAATATGCCTTAGGGTCTAATAATCGTTCCGAACACGGCGCAGAATCTGTTCTCTTTTAATACTAGGGAAATTTAATAATGCGGACTCCGTCAATTAGTTGAATTTGCTCAGAAAAATGAGTGCATCATGAAAATGTTATTTACAGTATTATATTACTACTATTTTCAAATGTTGCAAAAAAAAAATGCTCTCACTCTGCACATACATGAATGCATACATACAGTTGCTGATAGCGTTCAGACTGTCCTCGCATTGTATACACATTAATCCTGATAATTTTATTATTTTGTGTTACCTGCCTCATCTGTCTGTCTCTCTCTCTCGTGTGTGTGTGTGTGTGTGTGTGTGTGTGTGTGTGTGTGTGTGTGTGTGTGTGTGTGTGTGTGTGTGTGCCACTGTGACCCAGTTGGTACAGAGTCTGATAAATAATGCCCGGGTTCCCGAAATCAAGGCCACCCTCATCCGGCTTGTGTGCGTTCCATTGGGAAAGCACTTATCTATCATTTTCAAAGATAAGATAATGTCGTAGTCCATTTATCTGTTTAAGTTTACGCTTCTCCACAAATGTTTCTTGTTCTTCAATCATCTCTCTCTCTCTCTCTCTCTCTCTCTCTCTCTCTCTCTCTCTCTCTCTCTCATATCTACCTATGCAGAAATAAGCAAGGTATGTTTCATGAACATGTATGTTACCTGGATATGGGACAGAAGGGAAATAAGAATACCTTTAAGATATTTTCAAATAAAACTTAAGGAAAATGTGCAACCTCGTTTTACGTTGGTACTTCAACTGTACCGCCGTGCGCGTAGAACACCATCCTGATACTAATATTAGCACCTGTCAGAAAATAATGGACGACCTCAGCATGGAACGGTACAGTGCTCTCCGATGTGCCCAGGATGGACACAATTTGTTATTGACTGGACAATGTGGATGTGGCAAAACATGTTTTACAGTAATCGTTTGATATAATATTACTAGTTTATGATCTATATTTTTTCATCAGTGATACAGAGTTAAAGGCAAGTCTGGAATCGGGTGGTAGATGCCCTGCAGTAATTTCCAACCCACCGTCTCCCAATTTCACTGTGTTGCGTGGCCCTAGGCGGGGTGGGGGCCCTGAAGCAACTGCTCCACATTTAATCTGGTCCTGATACTTTACAGATAAGCGTTACCACGATAGTTTAACGTAGACTTAACAATGCACTACACCACAATATTGGCATTACCAGTATTTCATCTAACATTTTTCACTCTTCATTGATATCGACCAGTCCAGTCGTAAAACTCTTATTTATGAATTATTGTGTTGTTTGGTTTAATTTGTGTTACAAAACCTACTATCTTGGATAAGTAACGAGAAATAGAAGAGAGAGAGAGAGAGAGAGAGAGAGAGAGAGAGAGAGAGTGCGTGTGTGTGTGTGTGTGTGTGTGTGTGTGTGTGTTTCCAAGAGTGCATGAAACTGAGACATTTTATGTTTTATAACCTTTTATTCTTATCTTTATGTAAGATTTAAATTATGAATATTGTAAACAAATAATGCCTCCATAGAACATACAACGACTGGTTCACATGTTAATCAAGAGATATAAAATCAATAGTAATATTAGAACTGATGAAAATATTTATCAGAACACAAACAAAATAACAAGATAAAAGTATATAGTCTATCCTAACATCAAGACAAACTAATGATAAACAGTGACTACTTACATTCAATAATTATTTCTTGACCTATGTAGTACTTTACAAATTCGCACCTCCACAAAATGACATACAAATACTGACACTTAACTCACAAGAATTATATTTGTGAAATTCATATCATTGTCACACTTGATCGTTTGATCAATTCATAAACAGATCTTTTCTACAAGTCACTCATATATATGTACTTATACCCGAAGTTTAGCTTTTCTAACCGATTTTGATTTGGCATTCAAAGCACATGGTACTGTCGCAGAGAAAAATGAAGCCTTCAAACTAGAGTTCGATTTGGAAGACACGGTTGTTTGCCCAAGACAAACGCTGTTTACGGACGGTCCATATTCTTGTATTGTTGGATTTGTGTTTAACCCATTCTTGACGCCTCTCTGTTGACAGAAGAAGTTCTCTATCAGGTCAGAATTGAAAAATCCTGGACTGATGGCCCTGTCACATCCGACATGTTGGTGGCATAGTGATATGAAACCCATCAGGGAAGAGTTGAGGTCATCTCTTGTTTCTCTGCTCATAAGATGCTTTCCCGGCACAAGTAAGGTTGACTCAGAGACCGTTTTCTCCCAGTTGTTGAAAAAGTTTAGAACCTCATGAAGCATGCCCAGACGAGGATCACTAATGTCGGTAATTGATCTATTTTTGTCACAAAAGACTTCAGTGATCTTACTGGTTTGTTGAAGGAGATGTACAGTTCCGCGTACACTGTCTGGGTTAGTCAGTGAGGCCTGATAAGATCGCATCAAAAAAAGCATTTCCTTTCCGAGAACGTCGATTGCCAAAGAGTTTCGCATCTTTGTGAGGGGCGTCAATTCAATATGTTCTTTCGACAGTTTCCTGTGCAATCTGGAACCTCCCTGAAGATTAAACTTGAACGCCTCTGTCAAATGGTCCCAAATTATGACCGAGCCGTCTCCCATAGACAGAAATCGTCCCGATGCATGTTCATTTGCTGCTTTGCTCGACTCCAAGTTATTCCGTATTTTCTTTAAAACGTGCATCACGTCTTGAATCACGCAAATCCTATGGCTAGCATCATACAGATTCTTCGTCATATACTCTTCTTCTCTGGGGTTGCCGGTAAACAACATAGAAGAAAATAAGCGATTGGTAGATGCTCCATCCATCATTATATAATCGACAATGAAACCTCTGTCGTCAAGCTTGTCAACCCGTTCCCATACATTTAGAAAAATCTGGTGGGCTGTGGCTGTCTCTGATGCAAAATATGCAATTGGCCACCTAAATCCTGTGAAACCGTGAAATATTAATTGGAAAACACGGGTTGCAAGCTTGATCTTTTTCTGACCATTCATTATCACGTCAGTTATGTTGTTTATCTCCCCCATGTCCACAGCGCCTACCAACTTCCATGCATCCCCTTCCTTTGATATTTGTAAGTCGTCCTGAATTGTCATTTCATCAGTTAAAATTCCACCATGCTTTCCAAATTCACTTATATTCTGTCTATCTGCCTCTCTAATCATCCAAGTCAAAATTTCGTCAACATATCCGGGTTGTTGTTTAACTGAATTTTTGTGGTACTGCAAAAGACGTTTGGATGGCAGTGTCAGATATCCGGATGACTTAAGGTCCTGATAAGTACTGGTTGACCTGCAATATAGATTCAAAGAAAGACTTATAATATCCTGATTCCACTTCCTTTGTCTTGGATCCTTCTCTTTCTTGTTATTTCTAAGTTGAGATTCCAACAAACTGTTACATCTCTTTGGTGCACCATTAAATGTTATAACCTTAATCAGTTTATCTGCTTCGGTGTCAACATTTGCAGTTAGCATTACGTCCGGAGCTTCGGCCACCATCCCATCTGGTTCTAAGTTCACGCTTGGTGTTTCTACGGGAGTTATCACATTATCTTCACTTGCTTCCATATCAGGAACAATGCAAACATCATCATCATCCTCTGCTTTCCTTTTCTTTTGGCAACAAAGAATGTTTCTACACGCCGAGCATAATTCCACTTTGGAAGTCCATGGTAAGATGATCTTGCACACTCAAGATCGTACACGTTGATCAGTCTGATTCTGATTTTCTTTGCAAAACCTGGACCAATCTTCGTTGACAGCATTTTTTGACGCCGGGAAGTTCTCGTCACATCTCCTTCCCTTGCAGAGTTTTAGATTCTCACATAAGTACACCAATTCATCTACGTTGCTCTGTGTTAGGTCTATTTGTTTATGGATATGTAGTGAAGCCCGTCTAATCATCAAGAACGTTGTTTTTCCAAAAGTCATAGTACATTTAACAATTTTACCATTTACAACATTGAGTGTTGGGCATGTAATCGTCAAGTGCCCCAAGCTGTCTTTGCCTGCTTCACATTCATTGGGAATAAAGACTGAGGTGTCGTCGGTTAAAATTTTGCATCTCTCCACAAGACCAGTATAACAAGTGTATCTAATATAATTTTTATAAACGACTGTACGTTTGGATTCGGGAAATAATGATGCGATCACTCTTGACAGTATTTCTTTCGAAGGGGTTAATTGAGGAGGGACAAAAAAATCCACTGCCTTTGTGTAAATGTCTCCAAATCTAATCATTCCTCCATCTTTGGGTTGATAATTGGTTGTCAACCTGAAAATACAATCGTTTCGTTTAGTGAGTCTTTAAAGTTTGGGAGAGAGAGAGAGAGGGATAGAGCAGACTAATGAAACAATCGGTTGACTATGAAAGCGTGTTTAAAATCCATAGAAAATGAGCACGTATCTCCATGTCGGTGACCTATATCGTGACCTTTGAACCAAACATAAACATCATGCTTTCTTTGCATGGAACCATTCCACCTTTAAAAATGTACATATACACTAAAAAAATGTTACTTCGTTATTTAACTTAACATGATCTTATAATCGTTCACTCCAAAATGAATGATAACCATATAATAATGTTTTCGTTGTTCAGAAATTCAAAAGTGTCCTGTTTAAGAGGGTTGAGGCTATCATGCACGAATATTAAGTTTGTAAGTGTTTAAATAACCATGTTATTGATCATTTAGACGTCTACATTTTTAGAAATAAATATGGGATGTCAAAAGACATGTACTTTGGTTCTTTCAATTGTGCGTTTATGAATCTTGTTTCCACGCAGAAATATTATATCATTACAAAGTCACAATGGCAGTTCCTGATGACGCAGAAAAAACAAAGGGACATTATAAAATGTATTACTATTATTCATTTATATATATAAAGTTCATGCAATGTATAGTTATATGCAGATATTTCATAAAATTTTGTTTTATAAAAATTGCGTTTATGAATTTTGTTAGCAGATGGATAGTAGACACTAGTTTTCAAAACCTTTGACCTTGAAATTAATGAAAGAATGTTGACTGTGGAACTGTTCACTGAAAAAAATAATAAATACGAAATTTCTTTTAAATTCTTTTGCTGATATATGGAAAACAGTTCTTTGACTTAATGCAAGTGCAAATAAAGTCCAAAATATACGTAGTGACTTTGACTGTATTTCTGGGTCAGACAAGAATGGTTCCAACATTCTATGTTGTACAATTAATGTAATTAGGGAACTAGGGCTAAGACATTTCTTGGACTGAGTATTTGTTGGATACTAAAGACAATTAATATATTTAGCATTCATCACTGTAACGTTTCTTAAAGACATGTGATTGTTTTGTTGACGATAACTTGACCAAAAGTAATGTACATGTGTTACAGTTGCACGCATGTTTCTTCAATAAACGATGCCACCAGTAGACAAATTAAACATTGACCGATCACATCGATGTCAAGACATGTCGATTACCACATGCCTCATATATACATACATACATACATACATACATACATACATACATACATACACACATAAATACATACATACATACATACATACATACATACATACATACATACATACACACATACATACATACATGTGTGTATTGGAGAGAGAGAGGGGGTGGTTTTGAAGATTGAATATTGTCACCTTCCCGGACCTTTGACAGAAATTCTTCAGGTATTAGATGAACTTTTACAATTTCGGTACAAATCTTTATATCATTGACACGAGCAAGGTATTAAACAGTGAAACATGCTTCTCTTTTCTCGCCTTCTTCACTGTCGTCGTCATTATTAACGATGGTAAATCTCTAGTAAACAATATTGTATTCACAAGTGTTTCTTCTTTCTCATCGTCATACATTATAAATTTATCATTCGCGGTCCTTTTTGTTATCATTCACCACCACCATGTTTTTCACCTCATCATCGTCATCAATGGTATAATTATCAGGTAAAGTATTATTTGTATCTCTCTAACGTCAGTATTAACATATATGCTAAAGATAAGTAATTTCTTCATTCATAATCTGCCTTTGCTTTCTCTCTCTCTCTCTCTCTCTCTCTCTCTCTCTCTCTCTCTCTCTCATCATCGGTAAACCATACAAGAATCATTTTGTTCTCTCTCGCATTGTCATTAATTGTAACGTATCGTACTACGTATTGATTTTCTCCGTCGCAACTATTCTCTCTCTCTCTCTCTCTCTCTCTCTCTCTCTCTCTCTCTCTCTCTCTCTCACACACACACACACACACACATCATCATCATCATCATCATCATCATCATCTTCAATGGTTAATCAGTGGAATAAAGCAACAGCTTTTCTCCTTTCCTATTGTTCATTTTTCTCTCTCTCTCTCTATCATTATCATCATCATCATCATCATTATCATCATCATCATCATCATCATCATCATAATAAATAGTACATCTCTCATACAAGTATAATATTTTCTTCTTCACTATCATTTTCTGTTATGAAAAAAACTCAGTACAACAGATGATCTTACCAGGTGGCAACCTCTAGAAAGTCTATCAAACACATTTTTCAATCTTCCGGGTCCTGCATCCGTCTAGGCTTTAATATTTGAAATGTGATGACGTCATGAACCGTTATTTGTACTATCCGAACTTTAACTACATATTTCCGTTCTGGAAATTTATACAAAAATTATCAAATGATACAATCTGAAATGAAAAACAAGCTAAACATTTTATCTTGTAAAATTAGTTTCATGACGTTATTTAGCCCGTGGTAGAAATGGGCTACTTCCTGCAGTGAGGTCTGTTTGACAGGGTTTGTGACCGTAATGGTGAAAATAAAGGTTAATTCGCCGGATTGGATTCATGCGATGGTCGTCCGAGAGTGATGCGTTGGTACGTTACTGTTTTTTGAATGGATATGTGTAGTTTTTCAGTCTTCTTTTGATTCTGAAGCGATAAAAGACGCGTGAGAAAAGTCGAATCGAGCGGAGTGTCGTGGTCACGCTTGCACTCCTTGTGTTAATTTTTAATACCGATAAGGTGATTTCATGGTGTCAGAAATTTCGTCGTGCTTTATTGATAAAACTGCAGACTCCTGTGACAGTACGTACCCTCTCCCTTGTCTGTTGTGGCATGCGCAGCATATAGGCATAGTAGAAGATCAGTCCTACAATGTAAGACATCGACCCTGATATTTATGTTTTGGGAGTCGATGTCTTACTTCCTACGTAACGGCGCTGTGTAGCATATTTTTTTTTTATGTCGATTAACATCATAACGAGTGAAATCGGGTTAAGTTAAAGTATACTTCTTTAAAGAAACGAATAAAATTAATTTAATATTGAAGAAAGTGTTTAGATAGTGTCGTTTCTGTGGTCATATACGGTATTAACATTCTGTTGCTACAAAAATGGTCTGACAGTTACAGGTCACCTAAGGTCAGCTCCAGGCTCTCATTCAGTTGTAACCCTATATGCCTTATGGTAACATTAGCGTGAGAAACTAGTGCGTGCGTGTTTTCACTGTTTAAATCTGTTATAGTCTAGTGTTACGTATATGTAATTTAATTACTTGTGTGTTAGTTTTAAATTCTTTTTTATTTTAGTTTTGTTTCATTACATTTTATTGTAATGATAATTTTTACGGGATTTGACTATTTTCGAAAAATCACTTCTCTGTTTTGACCTAATCTGAACGTAAAAAGTATTACATTATCATTATTTTTAGCTCACCTTGGTTGAGACTTTTTGTAAACACATAAGCGAAAATGATTGGCTATTACCAAGGTCATGTTCGGCCCACGTGTTATCTGAATTGTAAACAGTTTTTCTTTTTTAATTTATTCCAGTGTGGGAATCTGATTCTTCGATAGGGCTGTTCTAGCTTACGTGATAATTGACATATTTTTAACTGAGCTGTTCGGACAAAGTAAGTGATCATGTGACCCATCACGAGTGTCAAAACAACGTTTTAGTTGGTTTTAATTCTCAATCTCAGTGTTTTCTGATTCAGTCGTATTTTAAACCTTGAGGGCTCAAGAGATTTTTATTGCTGTTGCCATATGAGTTGATTTTCGTATTTAAAATAATTTATTCATCCTGGAAAATACTCTTTTTTACAAAAAGTCTGGGACAAAGACTTTTAGTGGAAATTTATTCTGGAATTCTAAACAGAACATTATAGATTGTGTTCCAAGGAGGAACTGTTGCCATCAGTACAACGACCTCATCTGACGTCATCGCCTTCCATATTGGAACTTCATCGAGATTCGAACCTGGATTCAATAAGAACTGTTTAGTGATATGACTTATATTTTTCAATTCTAGGATTAATTTTTGGATTATATTCACAAACCTTAAGTCCTATTTCATATTTTTACCCTATTTTCTAGGGAAATAATTTATTTTGTTAAAACTTACAAAGCTTGTTGACTTCACTCTTTTCTTTTGTTACATATGTACGAGCCTACACGTAACACTAGCCATTAAAGTAGCTAGACCAAACCATGTTTTGTGCTATTTAGCAAAACATAACATGGTGTCAGAAGTGAAAATTTTAGAATAAGTTGGAATTATACCATTAAGAAGTATATCTCCATAACGATACTGAAATTTGGATACACAAGTTAATGTGTTAATTGTGACATCATGGAAAAACTCAATCAGCCACCTGAAATGGACTTTAATTCCCACCATCTAGCAGAAACTTGGAGGAGGTGGAAGCAGACTATGCAGCTTTACTTAGATGTTGCGCTTGCAGATAAAGAAGACAAAGAAAAATTCAGTGCTTTCCTATATATTATTGGTCAGGATGGTAGAGACGTTTACAACACATTTACATTTGAGGCCAATGAAGCTGAAAAAAGTGGTCCACTGATCACAAAGTTTGCGGATTATTGCAGTCCGAAGCACATTACAGTAGAGAGGCACAGATTCAGTACAAGAATCCAACAAAAGAATAAAACCATTGACCAATATGTAACTGAACTTAAATCGATTGCAAAGAACTGCAAATTTGAAAATCTACAGGATGAAATGATTAGAGATAGAATTGTCTGTGGGACTAATTCTGAAAAAGTAAAAGAAAGACTTTTATGAGAAGATCAACTGACATTATAGAAAGCAATGGCTATCTGCAGAACAGACGAAGAATCCAAAAAGCAGATTCAAAGTATGCAAAATGAAACAGCTGCATCAGAAGTTCATGGTGTGAAAATGAAGAAAAAAGGAAAGAAAACGGCACAACCAAAGAAAGCGGAAATGTTTTATATGAAATCAGACTCCAGATTATTCAACTGTGGTGAACGTGGCAAATTACATGCAAAAGGTAGGTGTCCATCCTATGGAAAAACGTGCTACAAGTGTCGAAAACAGCATTATTTTCTGAAATGCTGCAAGACAAAACGGGTGCATGGTATGCAAGAATTATCAAGTGAAGAAGAAGAAACATTGTTTGTAGGAACAGTGACAAAGGCAAACACTGAAATCAGTGACAAAGAATGCTACGTCACTTTGACACTTCATGCTACTGATGTCAAATTTAAAATTGATACTGGCTCGCAAGTAAACATCATTCCAAATCACATTTTTGAAACAAGGAACATTGACAACGTTGAAGTAAAACCAACCATGACCTGTCTCACGAGCTACTCTGGTGACAAACTAATTGTCATAGGCAAATGCAAATTAAACTGCATGAATCAGGAACTTGATTTTTATATCACAAAAACAAACCAACCGCCTATTCTTGGGTTCAAAGCGTCTCAAGATTTGCAATTAATACAAGTTGTTTGCAATGTTCACAGGAATAAGGACAATCATATCGTGAAAGAATTCCCCAGTGTGTTCAAAGTTCTAGGATGCCTGAAACAAAAATATCATATCGCAGTTGACAAAAGTGTGAAACCTGTCATCAATCCACCAAGGAAGGTTCCTACAGCTTTACGAGAACCACTTAAATTAACTTTGGAAGAGATGGAACAGAAAAATATAATACGGAAAGTAGACGAACCAACAGAATAGGTCAGTTCATTAGTAGTTGTTGAAAAACCCAAATCGAGAAAACTACGAATTCGTCTAGATCCGAGAAATTTGAATCAAGCTATCAAACGAGAGCATTATCAACTTTCTACAACTGAAGATATAACCACAAGGATGGTTGGAGCTAAGGTTTTCTCCAAACCAGATGCCGATCATGGTTACTGGCATATATCCCTGGATGGGGAAAGCCAGTTATTGAAAACATTTAACACCCCGTTTGGTAGATATTGCTACCTTATAATGCCTTTTGGTATTAAATCTGCTCAAGAAGTGCTCCAGAAACGCATGGCACAGTCTTTTGAGGACCTGCCTGGGGTGGAGACTGATATAGATGACATAATTGTTTGGGGAACTTCAAAGGAAGATCATGATGGAAAAGTGAAAAATGTTTTAAAGAGATGCCAGGAAATAAATCTCAAAATGTCAAGTTGGACTAACAGAAGTATGCTACGTGGGACACATGTTGACATCATCAGATATTAAACCTGGCCCAGAAAAGTAATAGCAATCACAGAAATGTTCGCTCCGACAGACAAGAAAGGAATTGAAAGATTACTTGGTACAGTCAACTACCTAGCGAAATTTATCCCAAATATGTCTGCAGTGACAGAGCCAACCAGAGCACGTTTGAAAAGTGACAATGAATTTGTTTGGGAAACTGCACAGAAACATGCATTTGAAGAGATGAAACAGATTCTAAGCAAAAAACTTGTGTTGAAATACTTAAATGTTAAGAAGTTGTGATGCATCAAAATCAGGACTTGGAGCAGTGTTTAATGCAGTCAGGCAAACCCATAGCATTTGCATCAAGGTCTTTGACAGATGCAGAAACAAGGTATGCACAGATCGAAAAAGAACTGCTTGCTGTGTTATTTGGTCTTGAAAGATTTAATCAATATACTTATGGTCGTCAAGTACAAGTTGAATCGGATCATAAACCTCTGGAATCAATCCTCAAGAAACCTCTATCTGCCGCACCGCCTAGACTTCAGAGAATGCTTTTAAGACTGCAGAAGTACAGTTCTGACTTAACGTATTGGAAAAGAGTTAATTGTAGCAGATACATTGTCGAGAGCAACCAGACAGACGAACACATCTGAAATGAACATGGATAGTGAAATTGAGTGCTATGTGCACATGATCATGTCAAATATACAGATTGCAGATACACAGTTAGAAACAATAAAGAATGGAACTAAACGTGATGATAAAATGATCAAATTACGAGAAATGATTCAAAAGGGATGGCCAAATGATAAACATCTCGTACCATTTGAAATCAGAAATTTCTGGAACTGCAGAGATGAACTTTCAGAAATGGACGGATTAGTTCTAAAAGGAGAGAAGATTGTAATACCAGATGTTCTTCAGAAAGAAATGCTAAAAGAGTTGCACAAAAGTCATATGGGCATTGAGAAGACAAAGCAAAGAGCAAGAGACATTATGTATTGGCCTGGCATGAATGCACAGATTGCAGACACAGTATCGAATTGTTCTATTTGCCAGGAATAAAGAAAGTCAAATAAAAAAGAACCAATGTTATCTACAGAATCTACTGCACCTTGGGAAATGGTTGGAACAGATTTGTTTATATGGAATAATTACAACTATGTCTTGATAGTAGACTATTGCTCCAGATAATTTGAAGTTGCCAAGTTAGAAAATACACGAGCAGGCACAGTAATCACACACACAAAGTCAGTTTTTGCAAGACATGGAATACCACGAGAAGTAAGGAGTGATAATGGACCACAGTTCTCCTCAAAAGAATATGGTCAGTTTGCAAAAACTTTGGGATACAAACGCACTTCGTCAAGTCCCAAGTATCTACAGTCTAATGGTTTAGCAGAAAGAACCGTTCAAACTGTCAAAGGAATTCTCAATAAGGCAAAGAGAGATGGAAAAGATCCATATTTATCGATATTGGAGTATCGAAATACACCAATTGATGATATATGATCTCCGGCACAAATACTGACGACTCGAAGACTTCGATCGACTTTACCTACTTCCATCATACAGCTACATCCGCAAGTTATAAAAGAAAGAAACCTAAAGTGGAAACTGGTTGAAAAGAAAAATCAGCAAAAGAAACAGTATGACAGAACAGCTAAAGAACTTCCAAATCTGACTTCTGGAGACAAAGTTAGAATCAGAAGACAAGATCTTTGGGACCCAGCTGTAGTCGTCAGAAAAAGTAGCACTCCAAGGTCGTATGATGTGAAAACCCAGGATGGTGCTATATACAGGAGAAACCGAGACATCTGTTACAAACAAAAGAGAAATTACCAGAGATATATGATATATATATATATATGAAGATTCGAACAACGAGTGAACGTCAGTCTTAGATTGAACGTCTAATAAAAAGAGCCTGCAAGATACAGAGATTTGTTATGTGAACTCTTAATTTTTCTCAATTACAAAAATTGTGTTTTGTGAATATTAGAACTGGAAGTGTTTAAGGGCATAATAATACATCTGTTACATCACATCAATTTATATGCAGTGATAGCAACTGGGTTGAAGAAAAAAATATTAGGACTATAGATTTTAGCGGCAATGCCAATATATCACCATGTATTTGACTTCATGAGTGTAAGAATGATTGTGCATGTCATAGGGCTACAACTTAATTTTAACTACAATTAGTAGAACTTTCACAACTTTACAACTCACCAGAAACTATTTGAAATATATATTCATGTGCAAAAGAGAACTTTGTAAAGTTTGAATATGTTTACAAATTTATTAAAAAGAAAAGGAGAAATGAATATGTGAATTTAAAAGATAATCTCAAAACTCATTTTTAGGGGGAGTTGTGGTAATATACGGTATTAACATTCTGTTGCTACAAATGGTCTGACAGTTACAGGTCACCTAAGGTCAGCTCCAGGCTCTCACTCAGTTGTAACCCTATATGCCTTATGATAACAGTAGCGTGAAAAACTAGTGTGCGTTTTTTTTTTTTTTTTTTAACTGTTTAAATCAGTTGTAGTCTAGCCATTAAAGTAGTTAGACTAAACCATGTTTTGTGCTATTTAGCAAAACATAACAGTTTCGTTTAAGATTCTTATCCTTTTAATCGTTTTCGGTATTCCCGGCTTCCATCGCATTCCAGCCAACTAAAATGTTTGTGTGGGAATTTCAGTTTATAAGGAAATTACATCAGAAGTCTGACTAAAACATTATGACATTAATTTGTAGAAAAGCGCCGATATGGGCTGCCTAATTTGTGAAATATTCCTGAATTATTTGATTTATCGTCGCGATGCTAATCGACATCGGAACACTACATAGCGCCGTTATTTGAGCAGTAAGACCCCGACCCCATAAACATAAATATCATGGTCGAGGTCTTACATTGTAGGACTAGGTATACGATATGTGAGATTACTGCCAGGCCATACAAACACGTAAACTACTCATGATTACCTGTCAGGCACAACTGCTCGACACCCAACACGCATTCAGATAGGATGGAACGTGGTGGAATTTTTGGTAACTGCTCCTTGTTCCAAAGGTTCATTTGTCCAAAGGTTCTTAAGCACTTGGGTCACAAATATTGCCTCAGGTTCAGTACTAATGTATTCCCAGTGCACATTTAGAGTAGTTTCTGTAGAGAAGAGATCACATTGTTTTCACCTGGGTGTTGTCGGTAGTATACCCTTAAAAGTTTAAACTGATATAAACATTGTATTTGTAATGATAGATGCATGAAATTTTGGTATGTTGTGTATATCGACTTTAAAAACAAAACAATAACAATAAAAATAAAAATGTTTTTAAAATAAAAAAAATTTCACCGAAAAAATACACATATAAAGTATGTTTAATGATAATACTAATTATCATCAGCATGATAATTTTATTACACTGTATACAAGCAGCAATGGTGAACATGTGTCATATTCTGTCGGAGAAAACGTCCTTCTAAGAAAGAACGAGGCCTTTATTCAACAAACGTGACATCTTTCTAGTTCATATTGTGTCTTTAGGCCATTCATGCTATTTATTATGGGTCGAAGCAGTTAATTTGTGTTTTCATGATGGAGCGACTCTGTGTGTGTGTGTGTGTGTGTGTGTGTGTGTGTGTGTAATATTTAGATATTTAACGTAGATGTAACAATTTTCCAGTCATATCGCTTCGATGTCTTCAGTGTGTCAGTTTATAGTGATGTCTGGCACTGGGGCATCATGCCGCAGTCATGTAGCATCATGTCCCACCCAGTCACATTATCGTGACACCAGGCCGATCAGTCCTAAGACCAACCTCTTCATGCTGAGCGCCAAGGACCTAGTACCATTTTTATAAGTCTTTGGTATGGCTTGGCCGAGGTTCGAACGCGAGACGTACCGCGTCCGCGAGGCGACCTCTCTAGCCACTTAGGCCACTGGGTCGGTCAGTGACCATATGAGTAACACGTCTATGTGACTATTAGTAATTGTTTATAAACATAGTTGTATGATACCTAATGATAGGACGGAGATGAAAACACTACGGGAGAGCATACTCAACTTGTCTGCTAAGCTATTTGAAATTGTCAGTGAGTGAAAAATATCAAATATAATATATCAAAGGGATGGAATATACTTTCCCAAAGTCTATGTATCCTTGGATGTAACAAAACAGCAAATTGAAGTAAATTTAAGACAAAATGCATTCCATATTATTATTCAGTTTGATTAAGACATTGATTGACAAAGTTGGACACTGTGGCATAAGTTGATATCCCACTCTAATGAACCATTTCACTTTATGTGTTATTACTTACTAATAATAATTGTTAACTGACACTCTAACATTATACAAGACCTGCTCATATTATTTGAATTAAGTTTGTACAACTGAATGTAACATCACTTCATATCCCTAATCGGCAAATGTTCTTATATTTTAGAATGTTTGGAATGAGAAGTTCACTTTCAGCACATCTTAAAGGATCTCTTTGTACCTATAATTCATGTATTGCACACAAATCTGGATTCATGCACTTAAAATATCCTAGAACGTTATTTCTAGCTAGAATTTGCCTTCATATGATAATATATTTTAATCAGTACTTTCAAAGAGTGTAGTATTGTAATATCAGTTGATATCACATTTCAGTGAACCATTCAAGTTAATAATGGTTAACGTGCCCTCTCAAAAAATACAGTACAAATGTTCAAAGAGATCCTCTGAATTATGTTTGCACAACTGATCTTAATAATTACAAGGACTCATCCCAGATATGGAAATGTCCATCCTTGTTTACAAGTTTTGGGGGATCAGAATTTAACATTTAGTTCATGATATAGGATCTATCAGTACCCTATAGTTGATCTGTGAGATACATGATTTTCTGTATTCAGTTTAAATATTACAAAAATATAATTTCCGTCCTGATTCGGCTTACTTATGGTAATATGTTTTTAATTTGGTACATTGTGACTTAATTTCCTAGTGTACTGGCATGTATAAAGTTTATCAAACCTCACCAAACCTTAAGCTCAATATCATTTTGAAACCTCAGCATCCATCACATTTTAACTTCATTTACCTTAGTCTAACTGATCTTTAAGATTAAGTGAAAAGATGTATCTTTTCACGTCCAGCCTGATATCTGGAACAAGGTGGAAGAGTTGAATTAGTATGGAAGTTCTCCAGTAGTCAGGTGGTACTACCAAAGTCTCATTAAGACATATCCAATGTACATGCCATAGGTTACCAGGATTAGTTCATACTCCCACACCAGTACATAACAACTCAAAGATATGGCTTAGGTTTTCATGAGAGAGAAAGAGAGACGGACAGAGAGACAGAGACAGTACGACGGAAAGTTGTATCAGAAACTAAGGTTCACATTGATGGTCATTGACCTTGCCTACATTGACTTCAGCAAAATATTTTAAGGTCACGTGAAGCAAAACAATTGGTGTCTCCCATATCGGGCCTGATAAACATTCAATGAGAATTTCAAGCTATAATTTAATCTATAGATTCATATAATCTATATTTTCTTTTCAAATTGTCAAATTCAAGAAGTACAAAGTCCATAAATTGGGCAATTCTAATATCACTAAAAGTCAGGTATTTTTTTTTATTGATTTTGTGAGCACTCTAAAGGTCATCTTCAGATTTTGATTGGATTTGTGATGAAGGCCTATAACATCAAGATTTAAGATGATTTTAATCATGAGTGACAGTCATGCATATTTATGGTGATGTCTTGCATCTGATTGTCTGGGTTTGATAACACTACTGAGAGAATATTTCTAACTAGACTTCTAGCAGCCTTGATTGCCCTGTGAGCTTCTTTCATCGAAATCTCAGTTGTATTTGATAACAGACGACGTCCATAAATATTGATAAGGATACAGTCTGATCAAATTGTGGGAACTTAATACTCACTCTACCAGTTACAAGTCCAGCGCCTAACCCTTAAGCAACTGTAATGTCGATTATGCACGAGTCTAATTGGTTTATAAATAGAATAAAACTTGTGAAAAGAAGGTACTATATTGGCAGTGGATAAGTATCTCTCGGGGAAAATTTAGCGATTGTCTCTATAGGACGTTGTATAACGAACAGGGTCAATTCAAAGAATATTTTCGGGCATTGCTGAGTTTTAATATTGGCTAAAATCGCAAAATTGGTTTGTTTCGGGGGATCAAAGTATAAGGAGATTTGAGATCCGTATTTTCTCGCATCGAAAGTTGTCAAGACTTGGGATTTGTAATATACAAATTATAAATAAAGCATGAGCCGGCATATAGTCTCTAAATGGAATATGGATATATGCGCGTGCAATGACGTGTTGCATGCATAGGCATACTTTCACTGAACTTTCCCAAAATGAGCGACAGAAGAGAAAATCTTACTAGAGAAGTGAACTTTGAAGTATGCATTAAGAAAGAGTTGTCGACAATTACAATTGGGATTTGGAATTATTATCATTTATTTTTGCAGAAGAATGAAGTCATCAATGGTTGCCAGACAATGTTCTATTGACCGGGTCTTTTGGTTCCCTAAAGTGTTATGGTGTATGTATACGCAATGTTCGCTCAAGATTTGTGTGTGGAGGGGGGCGGGGAAGGCGGCGAATGGCTAGTTTTCCTTGTTCGGATATAATGGAATTCACGAAGTGTTATTTAGAACGTCAAAGCCTCCTCCAATATTCCATCCGTACCGGTAGGGACAATAAAAATACCGCTGTAAACTAGGGTTCATACATCCATGACATCATAACGGAGCACTGGTATACAAATCTGCAGTCACTGGTGTTTGACGGAAAAGTAGAGCTAAATGAAATTTATTTCAGTAGTACGTTCAAGTACCATAGTTTGATTCCCGGCAACGTCTCCTTGTGTGGGTTTTTGGGGTGGAACGGTAATCTAACAGATTACTCTTTTATCCAGTAATCCATTGGGGTACTATTAGCAGCGTCCAATTATCTACCGGCACGTATAGCATAGAACTCGCGTTTTCGGCGATGTATGGAACAGCTACCTAGAATTGAATCAAATGGGGTATAGCATTATTTTGAAATCACAAGCCCTCGTTTTCCAAGAAATACCGCAGTGACGAGACAAGGAAGAATATATCAGTGAACACCAACAATATTGAAGAAGCTTAGAAACATTTACGTAAAATGAAGGGCATCAGTGTGTAGAATTCAGTTGTTCTGTGTGAAATAACGTTTTGTAACCACCGATATTACGGTGGCCTTCTTTGATACCATTAAGTCCGTCTATCTTCTAGATAGGGCCCCTCAATACAATTAGTTTTCCCATTTTCGGAACGCGGCATGGTGGATAGCTTAGTAAAAGAGTTATACCAGCAGTGACGGAACACCTGCACGAAATTTATGAACACGTCGCAATCGTTGCACCTAAGGTGAAAGCAACTCTACTCGTGAAGAAAATGATGCAACACGTACACCATGCTAAGAAGGTTTCCATATAATGTTATCCCTCCCATCTTTCCAAGTGCCACCGAAGCATATACCCGTCGATCCCTTCCGTAATGTAACCGTGAGACAGCGTAGAAATAAAGCTGTATCAAATCGAGAAGCTGGCGTAATGAGACTTTTAGAACCAACTTTGTCTGTGTGCAGTGAAATTATCACTGACACTTCATCTAGTCCTATGCCTTCATCCTCAACAATGCCCCTTGTAGCCCGACCTTCTAGCAGTTGCAACACTGTCAATTTTCCCAGGCGTAAAGCTACCTTGAAGGCGGCATCATCTGTGAAATCCAATGCGTTTCCAGTTCCGCAAGCACATTTAATTTTTTTAAAAAAATCAAAACTAAAAGCAAGGAACAACTAAGATATCCGAAAGGAAGAGTCAACTGGAAGGATTAAAAAGTAAATGAGATACATGTCCAAAGCCGTCGTCCAAGTCTACTTTTGTGTACATGGGAAGTTCCAATGATAGTGACTTTGCGTAAAGTGTAAGTCATACAGATCATATAGGCGTACAATTACTGAACATATGAGTGTCTGCATAAAAATATAAATACCTGTAGATGACGCAGATGAATTTATTATCCGTCCTGTTCCATGAATAGTTGTCTAACGTCACAACAAATATATACGCTAAAGTGCGCGACACAATTTTCACGAATGGAAGGAAGATGACTTTATTGTATAAAGAGGACAGAATTCGCGCAATGATATGAAAATAAATGCGGATTTGTTCATCAAAACAATTCTTATTGTGCACTTGAACACTGCATATCTAGTTTTCGTATGCAATCTTAGAGAGTAAACGTAAACCCTAGAACA
>JAECUM010020434.1:0-40143 GCA_016617855.1 Megalonaias nervosa | reverse complement strand
GCAAATATACGTATTTGTATGTGATATAAATGAAATATATGTACAGTATGTACGCTGTATCAATGAAATACCACTCGTTGTATAAATTTTTCATTAAAAGGAAACTCAGCAAGCTTCGTTTCCTTTTAATGGAAAATTTATACATCTCGTGGTATATCATTGATACAGCGTACATACTATACGTATATTCTATATATATATATATATATATATATATATATATATATATATATATATATATATATGATCATTTCAACCCATCATTGGGTACATGGGTGATGTGTAAACTATTCCAGAGTTGTATCATCAAAGTAACATGCACTTGCTTGTGATTCCTGTAACTTCTGGCCACAGAAATTATGTAATACAGGCATGCTATAATTTTTTTGGGGTACCCTATTTTCGTTCATCTTGACAGTTCAATGTCTTTTGTTCAGTGATGACTTTCAAAACTGAATATGCAGGCAAACTATTTTCAAATACTAGAAATGGAGCCTTTGATTAATTGATAGCTAGTTTCATCGGTATCAATTCTGGACTGACCCAGCGATAGTTTGAGTTCATAATAGGCTGATTTAGGTGGTCCGATTTCGTTTTGGACCGAGAACGTTGTAGTGGACTGATTTTGCTATTGACCAAGAAATTTCGGGATCTAATTTTACAGTCAACTATATTATAGTAGGTTTTGATCCATAAGTAGTTTCGTTTGGATTTTTGTGGCTCAAATTTCGAAAATCAACATTATAATCTGCATTTTTTAAAGATAACATTTAGGTCCGCTATAGTAACAACTGACGCATGATGTGAACGAAGACTTAACCAGCACTAATCTACCATGGATCTCCCTAAAGACAGTAATGTACAGTAATGGAGAGTAATGGGCTGTAATGGAGAGTAATGGACAGTAATGGGGACAAAAATACAATACTGCGAAAGAAATTATAGTAATGTACATTAAATATTATCATTTTTATTGTACGGACTTAAATACATAAATCATAAATAACAAATGTGGTTGTGATATTGTTTTATTTGTGATCATCATACGCTTTAATTAAAATAATGCCAAAAAATGGAACAACTCTCTCTCTCTCTCTCTCTCTCTCTCTCTCTCTCTCTCTCTCTCTCTATATATATATATATATATATATATATATATATATATATATATATATACTTAACTAAGACTGTCCACCTTTTTTATTTTGTTCTCGTCTGAGTCCGCTCAGCTCTCATGCTTTTTCTCTGGTGAGGTTTTTTCCCTCCTGAAGGTGATTTTGGTATAGTAATTTTACCATCTGTCGACCTTACTGTTAGCTTATTTGTACCCTTGCCTTTGAGAAACTTTCTAAATAATGCTTCTCGTGCTGTTTCTGTTTCTTGACACCACACGTCAATAGAAACTCTGTGGTGCATATAATTGGGTGCCAGCTTGAAACTGCCTCTTCCAATCAATGATCTTTCGGCGTTTTTATACTGGGAACTGACAATCGATTGTAGTACGACTATCAGATCGGATATATTTTTTTGCTTCCAGTTGGTTCCAATCTTCATGATATTATTGGCAGACTCTGCATTATTATTTGTCCAGTGGGCAGCCACATATTTTATCCTCGCAGGAAAGTTAACATGATCTTTCAGAATTGGTAACATTCGTTTTTCAAAGTATGGCTGGAAACCCGACGCTTTTCGGAAATGATATCTGTTGCATATTTTATTCTTGCTTCTAATACTACAGAATTATCGGCCTGTGATATCTAATATACTGGTAATTTTATCATTTTTAAACAGTAGATATATTGTTTAACACGAAACAATCCAACATGTACTTCGCAATAATTAATGCAAGACATATGTAAACTAGTAACATTCATATGTATGTATGTATAATAATAATAATAATAATAATAATAATAACAACTTTATTTTATGATGATAATACAATTAGTTCTAGGAAGATGGTGGGTGTATCTAATTTAGGTATAACAAATTGTTTTAGATTTGACATAACAGGAAAAAGTAATTTGTGAAGTGGGCTCTTAAAAGAATCGAGTATGTTGAAAATAATATACATAATCTAGATATACATAAAGAATAAATGAGAAGATAGATAACCGTTTCTTGTAATATTTCCAGCGGATCATTTTGGGAGTTTAAATATAAGACTATGAGAAAAATAAAATATGATGGTAGTGAATGGGGACGATCTGGGGACATAGGGAAATCCAATCAGAAAGGTCGTGGGACGATATGGGGACAAGATTTAAAGGGACAATGGGAAATCCAGTCAAAAAAGTCTTGGGACGATATAGGGACAAGATTTATAGGGACAATGGGAATGAGTATTACAAGACCCTGGGAGGATATAGGGACAAGATTTATAGGGTTCATACACATATGGCAAGGTGATTAAATCTTTTCGAGGAATATGAGTGGCCCTGAAAAGGGCCTTTGGGCTCTTCTTCTATTTTCTCCAGTTCCTCCACCATTTTCTCACTTTCTCTATGATTCCTTTCTTCTTCTTCTTTTCATGGTCTGGTATCCAGTCAGGATGTCCCATTGATCTAAACCTTTCCTGTACCTTCATCCAGTTTTCGTTCAGTCTGTCAAAGTCCTCTTTTCTCTATCTGTTTTCTTTGTCTTTTCTTTTCTTTTCTTAGCCCATGTATCTTTTATCTTCTTCACCTCTTCTTCCAGCACCTTTCTCATTATTTCTTCTGCTTTCTTTAATTGGTCTAATCCTTACTTCACAAAAGACCACTCTGTGAAATTCGCTATCTGTTTTAAAAAGCACCTCACTTTGATCACATTATCAAGAGCCTGTTTCAATGTTCCCACTCTAACATACTTAGGCTGAATGAAGCCTCTTAACTTTTCCACTTCCTCCTCTATCATGCCTTTGACTAGATCCCTGGTTACTTTCAGGCTGGTCGCTTGACTTATCACAAATTCTTTGGTAACTGGATACCTCCATTCATGTTCAAGCCTTTACACCACATAGGCTGCATCCATCATCCAGTACCAACTGTCTTCAAATTCGTTGAACAAATTCATTTTCAAAGGTGTTGACTATCAACGTTGGGTAGCCAGACAGAGGATTCCAAGAAGCAGTATACGAACTGTTGTTCAAAAGGTAATAAAGTTCCCAGGTATCCATTTTTTTCTTGTATTTTTTTCCACAGGTAATGATAAATCATCAATTCATTTCTGACTTTTTGCTTAAAAATCTCTGACAAGTAACCGTTTCTTCGCTTCGTCTCCGCACTCTGGGCTAAGAGAACTTCGATGCGATAGATCTCCAGAGTAGTCAATGGAGGAGAGGAATGATCACGCAAGTCTTTATACCACTGATGCAACACTGCTTCTTCCGAGATGAGAATCCAAGCGTCCTCCAGATACTCGTCCAATTTTTCTTCTCGACTCATCATCAGACATTTATCGTGTTGAATTTGACTGGGATGATAGTTTTGACATCCATAGCAATTTTTCTTGGTCAATTCCGTAATTTTATCCGCCAAGTGTTTAGTAAAACAGGACACTAAATGTTGTTCTTGTTCTGGCCATCTAGACATGACCACCACGTCCTCTTCGTCTTTGTCTTTGGGTTCTGATTCCACGGTATCCTCCCATTCCATTTCCAAAGATTCTCCACCTTTCAAAGAGGGATAACAGTCTTCCATAGTTTCTAATAGTCTAGAATGATGTCTCTCAAACTGTTGATTTCTATGATAATATCGAATTCGGCATACAAGATGACGTTCACCGTCTCGGCGAGAGCTTCTGCAAACTGAAGTTCCACACGCACTTGACCGGATTTTATAGAGTGGAAATGTCCCTTGTCGCTGCCTTGGTCTGGAGTGAAATCAAACGACGATGGTAGTGGTGTGCACTTCTTTGATGGGACATCTTAGTGTGTTCAGGAGCGCAAAACACATTGAAGTCCATGGCTCAACATGTGTCTTTTATCTTATTTTTTTTTTTTTTTTGAGCTTGTAATCTTTCTTTTTGGCGAAATCATCTACTACCTTATCTACAAAAAAAATCTTCTCCTTTGGTTGCTTCTTTTTGGACGAGTGTGTCTTTTCAGAGGGTGACGTCGATGCTTTGCTAAGCGTTTTTCGGATGTTGGGTCAAACGACGAGACTGACCTTTTCTTTTTCCTTTTCCTTACTAGACAGGAGAACGACGATGGTGGTAATGGTGTGCACTTCTTCGAGGGGTGCATCTTTGGACGTTCAGTAGTACAAAAGCACTGATCCCCATCGTTTGCCCCAGGTCATTTTTATACTGGAATGCGTCGCCACTGATTGTCTTTATGTCGTATCATTTTCATGGCAGGCATCATTCGACGTTGAGGGGTTTGCAATGGACTAAATCGGGACAGTTCTTGCTTAGACAAATCCAATAAACTCTGTAACATGCACGAACATACGAGAGTTTTCTTCAGACAAGCCAACGGACACTACTCCCCCTCCTATCGAGATAAAAGTCAAGATACTTGTTATATTTGTCAGAAGAAAGGGCATTGGTCTTTAGAATGTCCAGACCGTCAAAAAAGCAAGACAAGTGTCAAAAGAGACAAAAGTCAAGATACCTGTTATCACTGTAAAGAAAAAGGACGTTGGTCTTCAGACTACCCTAAGAAACAACAGGAGCAAGAGGGAGAGAGAGGGGTTCCGAACAGGAAGAAGAGCTACCCCCCAAAAAGGAAGAACCCCGACACGTCCAGAAAGAGAAGAAAGAGAAGAAAAGAAGACGAGGAGAAAGTGAGGAAGAAGAGGAGGAAAAACCTGTGAAAGTGAAGAAATTAAAAAAACAACAGAGTGAACAAAAAGACAAAGAAGAAGTCTATGAACTTTTTAAAGTGTTGTGTTGTGACATTGGATTGTAACATTTGTATCAGAATATAACAGAAAGAAAAACTTAACTGTATCTTGGTTTTGAGTTTTAGAATGATAAGGACCTACACTCACACACGTACATCATGGGGTAAACAATTCTATCAATGTTCATTGACCGTTACATCTCAAAGTATGTCGTTAAATGATAATTATGTTAGGCCATACATGACACTGTCTGCTCAACTTACTGGATTCTATGTGCAGCTAAAGTGGACATCAAAGACATCAAAGACACGTGCGACAGGTGTGAATGCGGCATTTAATGAAAGCACACTATACTAGTTTTAGGTGGTTATGCAATTGAAATGTTTCAGCCATTAGTCCTAAAATAGAAATCAGTTAACTATTTTTTTTAGAAAATTTTAAAAAAAACGAACACTTAAATGGAGTCTCTTAAACGAAAACAAATGAAATGATAAATATATTAAGTTCCATAGTTATGCAACTCTATGTTATTATTTGCTAACATAGATTAGTATATACCGTTCACAAGTGCCAATATATATATTCTGTTTTGTTATACATATTTTATTCCCCAGAAGATCACATGTGTGTATACAGAGCAAATGGATTGGACATAAGTTTTTCAACTTACAAGTTTTACTCCATTATAAACATAATTAATGAACATACAGGCTTGAGGTCTCGAAAAAAGTCAAGACAGCTGACATACATACATATAATTAAATGAGAGGGATGAAAGAATGATAAAGTCAGATTGATAGTGATTCATATGGTCTGGAATGTGAAAGTTTAGATTACAATCGTGATGGAGCAAAAAGTAAATATGTTTCTGAATCTTTTTCTGTTAATAATAAATTTCTGCATAAATCTTATAAAACCGGTCGAGTCATACCAAAGACTTACAAAAATGGTACTAACAGCTGCCTCGCTTGGCGCTCAGCATTAAGAGGTTAGTGTTAGGACTGGTCGGCCTGGTGTCAGGATAATGTGACTGGGTGGGGACATCATGCTACATGTCTGCGGCATGATGCCCCAGTGCTAGACATCACTATAAACTGCCACACTGCAGACATCGTAGCGATATGACTGAAAAATTGTTAAAGCTACGTTAAAAATCATAATCACATCACATCACATCACATCACATACTCCATTCCTGTAATTTCTCTTACATTACAGTATTTTCGTCTCCATTACTGTCCATTACAGCCCATTACTTTCCCTTACAGTACATTACTGTGTTTAGGGAGACCGCCGGTTTGAGACTCAAAATGGTGGATATGGAAGTACACACATTTTGTGACCTCACGTGAAAACAACGGTATATAACAGACGATACCGGAAGTAAAATGTTGTATTTACGAAGGAAATTCCCTGATTTCTTCATGTCGATGTCATCCTCGTCTGTCGATTGCAGTGATTTGTCTGGAAGTGAAACGGTTTTTCTGGATTCAGTTCCGACGAAGTACCAGATTTTACAAACAAAGATGCCTTCAATGACGAAGGATATGAAATTCTGTCATCAGATATTGACAATGAAATGTCATCAGACTCGAGCGACACTGATGATGATCAGCCAAATTGGTTTGCAGACGTGCAAGATATTGACATAAGTCCATTTACTCAGCGGTCAGGTCCGTCGGATAATTTGCAGGAAACAGCACCAGAACCAGACTATTTCCAATTGCATTTTCCAGTTGGACTTTTTAAAAAGATTTTAAGTGAAACAAATAAATTTGCAGCTGAACAGCATGTGGATCATGAAATCAGTGATGCAAACTGGACACAGACCAGTGTGCCTGAGATGTCTGCCTTTCTTGGCATGTTGATCTTCATGGGGATAATCAAAGCTCCTGACTATAGTTTCTGTTGGTCAAATGACAAGTTTCTGTCTAATGAAGGAATCAAAACTGTAATGCCATGCAGAAGGTTTGAAAAACTCACCCAGTACCTTCACCTCAAACATGACAACACAAATTTTCCTGCAGATCACCCTAATCATGACAAACTTTACAAAATGCGTCCAATACTGGATGAAGTTCTGGCCAATATTAAGAAAACATACAAGCCTCGCTAACATCACACTATTGATGAAAGTTTTTATACATTTCTATATTTCTTTCCAACAGTAAATTGCACAGCAGATACACTCTCACACATAGAGATCATAAAAGAAATACACATACATACATGCATGCATATTTTATTGTCTTTTATCTTTACATTAATGTGATAATTTAAAATTTTTTTTTTTTAAAAAAAGCCCATAATATATTCATGACTTGTCTGTCCAATTTGAACCACTTGTGTCTGCATACATCATATCATATACATGCAAAAACATACATTAGATATCCATTACCACACCAATCTATCACATCTCCATACATAAATCTAAACATTAGACTCATGAATATCTGAAATTTAATGCACACGTTTTCATAATAATACAAATATAAACAATTAACTTTTCATTCACTGATCCTGTTTGAAGTTTTGATTAAAATTTCATACAATACTTCATTAAATGATTTATCAAGAAGATAACGCACTTTACAGGTAAGATTGCATTCAAGGGATGACACAAGGCCAATCAGTATCTTCCTTCAAAGCCAATCAAGTGGGGCCTGAAAGTATGGATGTCCTGTGACTGTCTAGTTTCTGTCACCAGTTTGAGTTTTACCAGGGGAAGGAAGATACAGCTGAAGTGACTGAGAGCATGATGTGCAAAAGCTTACTATGCCTTTAAAAGGAAATTTTTTCATGTGTATTCTCGTAACTTATTCACATCCATTCAACTGGTATAAAGTTTATTGAGACATGGTATACATATGCCTGTGGCATCATGAAGAAAAGCCGTAAAGGTTTCCCAGAGGAATTTAAATATCCACCATACATGGTGCGAGGAGACCATTTAATCAGACAGGATGGAAACCTGACAGCCACACTATGGAAGGACAATAAACCAGGTATAGTCCTATCCACAGCAGCAGATCCAACCATCATTGATACTGCTAACCAGAAACAGAAAGATGGGACAGTGTGACTGGCTAACCGTCCAAGGCCAGTCACAAATTACCAACAGTACTACCAAGGGGTTGACATATGCGACCAACTCAGGGCCAAATATCCAGTTGGACCATCATCGAAGAAATGGAGGCGATATATGTTTCACTTCATTATAAATATATGCATAATCATTGGTTTTATAACAATGGTGCAGAGTCATTCTGAGATTCAGGAAAGAAGAAAACGATTCAGACAGATTTTCAAATTAATTTGGCGAAGCAGCTCATAGGAATTTTCAAGTGCAGGAATGTTGCAATGCATTGAAAATTGTAGCTCCAGTGACACAGGACAATACTGAGACACACAGACTGCAGACACTTGAAAGGAAAAAAATCCACCTGCAAATACTGTACCAAGCATGGAGAAGAGAGATGTAAAGAAACCAAATTTGGCTGCATTATTTGCAATGTTCATCTATGCTGCATAGAATGTCACAGCCTGTTTCATCAAAGCATGTTCATTGTACAGGAGTAGCTGTGTTGTGCTCCAACACAATTGTAGGTAGTTTTTCTTAGTGTCATGTTTATTTGATTTGTTCCTCAACATGAAAGTCTGAAAACAAGTGATTTGCTAAATAGTTGATATTTATATTAAAGATCAGCTCTTCAATGAAATGAAACATCATTAGGTATGTTCTTTTTTTCCCTCTTATATACACATGTATAGGCCTACTAGATAGATTTAAATATCCTTAACTACATCACTAATGACAAATAACAAGAACTCACTATGAAATATTTTTAATAACCTTTAATAACCCCTTGGATGGAAAGAAGGCCAAGTGAATGAATAACTTGATAAAATATGTTTCTGTGAAGGTGACTGGATTGCGCTTGAAAAATATAGAATATTAGTAACCATGAAGTACCAATAATTTCAAGCTCCAAAGATATAATAACATGAAAACTTTGATGCTTAATGTCATTGTTGCCGACAAAATAGTTCCCGAGTGTTTCATCGATGATGAAATGAATCATTAAAGTCCATCTTGCATGAAAAAAAGGTCCTATATCCAACTGAATTACACTATGACCATGAGTAAATGGCACCACACATGGCAAGAGGGTGCATCTATTAGTATGTACTGGTAATAATTATTTTCTATTTGTTAGATATGATTTGCTTGGCTATGTTATTATCATTACAAAATGACTGATATAAGAAAACAACTATGACCTTATATACCACATTGATTTATCCAACGTCGCATTGTGTAATATATTTCGGACTATTATTTTTTTTAAATAGCTAAATATTTAATCACAGGGTGTTTATATCATGTTTCTTACAAATTTTATATATTCCTTAATGCATGTGCCAAATGAATTACAATTACAGACTGTCTAATGAACAGGTGCTGCCTAGATACTGCAATGTCCTCCATTATTACGTTTCTGCCTCTTGTCAGGTTCACTTGTGACTTCTAACTGATATTATGAAGAATATAACATAAACACAGCAGTGAAAAATTTCAGTTAAATATTTTCAAAAATAACATGACCAAGTATGCTGATTATATGCATATTGGTATTTACATATTGATGTTTAAAGTTTCAAAGCAAAAGTTGCTGTGTTTAAAACAAAGCAGCTTATGCATCACTAGTTGTTTTTATCACGAAATGATGACAAATAAAAACTCACAGTAATCCAGGATTGATAACAAATGCTAACTTGTGGTGGAAATGATTAGGTTATTTTGAGGCTATTCCAGTAATGTGAGAATACAATTTTTTGAAGATGACGTTGTCTTACAGTTTTATGTGTTTTTTTTTTTTTTACGGGGAGCAAGAGTTTGACGTCGTGAATGTCATATGGAAGGCACAAGTAAGAGGGTTTGATTTTTATATGGGAAGCAAAGGGTTAACTTACAGAAGTAAATAAACTCACTTCTATTCACAGAAGAACATGGACATAAACCAGTCTCTGAACTGACAGAAGTTTATCAAACCACTGCATATTTACATGGTAAATATATGATGCAATTCTGACTCAAAATGAAATTTGTTTACATATTCTGTATTCTGCCATTCCAAGATAAATACTGCAAATATCTGGTAACAAATACATTACAGTAAATATGGGAATTTCTGCATCCAGGAAATCTTCTTTCAAGTGAATATTGCAACAATGTAATGTTTATTTGTCAATGTAACATGTTAGGTTATGTAAACATGGACCATCCACTGCATTTTAACCAGTACTGCATCAAACAATGTAACAATACAAGCATTGGACATTCAGTGTTTAAAAATGATTTTGTCTGTGTAAAATGTTCTGCTTATTCAGAAGGATGCTTGTTCTTTGACTTATAAATTGTAAGAAAAGTATAATCTACTTTTCAATGTTAATACCAGTTCAACTTTGTTTGGGGCTATCTTTTATGCACAACAAATGACAGGTGCAGCATCTGTCAGAATGAAAGAAATTATTCGTTCTTCTCTCTATCTAAATAATTTCCACTGAAATGAAAACCATGTGATAAAAAGAATCTCAAATAGGTAGTGATTTAATATTAAATTATGAAACTCATTGAATAATGTCCAGCTTTTGCGAACTCGTTGAATAATGTCCAGCTTTTGTGAGCCAAGGCTCGCAAAAGGTGGACATTATTCAACGAGTTTCATAAATTAAATATGAATTCATTACCCATTTGAGACCCTCTATTTCTTCAGCATGTCCCTCTGATACACTTCACATAGATGAATTATTATTATTATTATTATTATTATTATAATTATTATTATTATTATTATTATTATTATTATATACTTTACATAGATGAACTATAAATTGGGTTTTTCTACTTTATATACTTTATCTGTGCAAATTAGTGAATTTAACTTGACATATTACTATACCAGGTATAACTATTGTCAGACAATTAAATAATCTCTGGCAGGCAGTTATGTCAGACAGCCAGACCTTTTAATTGCCTCTATTATCAACTGTTTGCTTTGAGGATAGGCTTAGCTGAACTTTCAGCAGGACTGTTTACATGCATACTTATGTCATAGTAGTCATGAGGGGCCCCGAGTGGTCTAAAGCGCTCTCCGTTACGGATCACTGCCATCTCACCTCTGTCTGCGTGGATTCGAGTCTTGGATTCGGCTAATGTGGATATGTGAGAAAGCTTGCCAGTAGCTTCTTGTGGGTCGGTGGTTCTTTCCGGGGATTTTCCGGTTTCTTCCTCCACCATTAATACTGGCCGCCATGTATAGCCTATTGTGTGCTGAAAAATGGCATTAAGCCCGACAACAACAACAACAACAACAACATAGCAGTCATGAAACACTGGGGCTGGGGGTTATTGTTGAAAGACTTTGCAACTTAGATTCCTAAAAATCATGTCTTGCTAAATGGGACCATGTTGGAGTTTGGGAGTCCAAAATTATGCTTTTCATGTAACACAGCCTGTTACGGCTCATATGAAATAGATTGTATGCATAAAACAATGTAAAAACATTATTTTCACTGATTCAAATCATACAAACAAAATAGTTATTTATAAGTTTAATCATGTATCTTCATGTGCCTCTTCAGAAGTACACTATCTCTACACATTTTTTCACACACTTCACATTTGGTTAATTTATCTGAAGAATGTATTATTCTGTGCCGCTTCAAATCATTACTCCGTGCAAACCTTTTATCACAAACTTCACATATGAACGGTTTATCTCCAGTATGTATCGCCATGTGTCTCGTCAATTCACCCCCTTGACCAAACATTTTATCACAAACTTCACAATGGAATGGTTTTTCTCCCGTATGTATCCTCATGTGTCTTTTCAAATCACCAGTTTGTCCAAACATTTTATCACAAACTTCACATCGGAATGGTTTAGTTTTAGTATGTATCATCATGTGTCTTTTCATATCACCATTTCACCTAAACATTTGATGACAATATTCGCATTTAAATGGTTTATCTTCTGTATGTATCATCATGTGTCGCTTGAAGTTACAATTCATTGTAAACATTTTTTCACACAGTTCACATTTGAATGGTTTGTCTCCAGTATGTATCCTCATGTGTCTCTTCAAATCACCCCTTTGCCCAAACGTACGATCACAAACTTCACACTGGAATGGCTTATCTTCAGTATGTATCATCATGTGCCTCTTCAAATTACTACTCACTGTAAACATTTTCCCACAAACTTCACATCTGAATAGTTGATCACCGGTATGTATCCTTGTGTGTCTTTTCAAATCGGCAGTTTGTCCAAAGTTTTGATCGCATACTTCACATTTGTATGGTTTACTTTTAGTGTGGATCATTTTATGCCTCTTCAAATGACTATTCCATCTAAACATTTCATCACAAACTTCACATTTAAATGGTTTATCTCCAGGAAATAACATCTTGTTCAACATTCCATAACTGTAAACGGAAGCGAAAAAGGAAGCGTTGTTTCAAAGGTGACCGGCGTAGAACAGGAAGAAGAATTCGAGTTATCTCCCTTTCGCCCTTTCTGGCACAGAACTTTTAAAATTGGGCCATTAATTTAGACAACCTAATTCAAATCCCAATTAAATCGACAACCTTTGTGTCAGCTATCGAAGAGATACCACTGCGCATCGCATTATTCAATGCCCAATCAGTAGGACCATCGGAAAAGCGCACAGAAATAGTTAAATTTATCAACGATGAGAATATCGACGTCTTTTTCCTGACAGAAACATGGTTAAAAACATCAGGCGACGAACCCAAGTGCGCAGATCTTACAACCACCGGTTGCTCCATCAAATCGTTCCCCCGCCACTCTCGCGGAGTTGGAATTGCTGTTATCGCAAAGAACTCCATGATCAACCGTCTTAACTACACTACAACCTTCAATTTCTACCACACATCGTTTGAACTAGTCCAAACTACACTCACACTGGAACAAAGGTCAGTCCATTTTTTTCTGCTTCTACCGCCCTCCTCCTAGTAGAAAAACAAGCTGACTGAATCTCTCTTTTTGGAGCAGTTTCCGAATCTCCTGGAGTATGGAAATTCGATAGCTGGCAACCTGATTATTCTTGGAGATTTCAACTTTCACTTTGACTATCCTGGAAACCCATGCACATCAAAACTCCTAGATTCCATTCACGTTTTCAACCTCAAACAGTCAGTTAGCCAACCCACCCATAAACATGGTCACATTTTAGACTGGATTCTTTACAGACATGATGATAATATTCTACAGTCCTCCCTGGTGTCCCACGAACTTTCATCAGATCACCTCTGCATTATATGCCATCTTGACATATCAGTCCCTAACCCTCCACCTTTATTCGCTACTAAGAGAAACCTCCGTATGATAAACAGAACCCAACTAATGCATTACATCCAAGCAAACCTAACAACTAGCTTACCCCCTACAGCAGAACAACTCGATAACTGCCTGCGTTCATTGCTTGATAAACATGCCCCAGCAACCGAGTGCAGAGTAGCAATTCAGAAGTGTTCTCCGTGGTATAGCAGTGTTAGGGACCAGCTTCGCACTGCTAAAACAGACCGCCGTAAAGCTGAGAGGCTTTGGCTTTCCACCAGACTCACTATTCATAAGCAGATCTATGATGCCGCTAAGAAGAATGTCACAAACATAGTCCATGCAGCGAAATCAGCCCACTACAGGACTAAGATCATGGAAAGTTCCAGCTGCAAAGATCTATTTGAGATAACTAACAAGCTAATGTCAAGGAACAAATGTACACCACTTCCAGCTACCTTCTCTCTAATCGACCTTCCGGACCTGTTTGCAAATTTATTCCGTGACAAAGTACAAACCATCAAAGATAAACCTGACAACACAATTTCAGTTGACTCGTCGTCACCATACAGTTGCGATACAGAATTTCAGAGGCAACCGTTAGCAGCATTTGAACCTGTCTCTATGGATTTAGTACGTACAATCGTGATGAAGAGTGCACCAAAGTCATGTGAACTTGATCCGATTCCGACGTCACTGCTGCTAGAGTGCTTGGATCCAATTTTGCCTGCACTAACTGATGTTATTAATACCTCTCTCTCATCCAGGGAATTCCCATCATTTTACAAAACTGCCATTGTAAAGCCTCTGCTGAAGAAACCAACACTCGACCATAATGATTTAAAGAACTACCGCCCAGTTTCTAATCTCCAATTCATGTCAAAAATCTTAGAAAAAGTTGTTCTATCCAAACTTGTATCTCATCTGAATTCAAACAGTCTTTTTAGCAATGTACAGTCTGCATATCGCCCTTGCTACAGTACTGAAACTACTCTTCTGAAAGTAGTCAATGACCTTCTCTCTGCTTTGGATAGCAAAAAGATTACAGTCCTCACTCTCCTTGACTTGTCTGCAGCATTTGACACTATAGACCATGATATATTACTTCACCATCTCCAGCATGTATTTGGCATTCATGATACGGCCTTACTATGGTTCAAGTCCTACTTGGTCAACAGGACACAAATTGTGTCCGCAAATGGTATACACTCCAGCCCAGTTGATCTATGCTGTGGTGTTCCACAGGGATCTGTTCTTGGACCTGTTCTCTTCATTCTATACGCTCAGCCACTCTCAAGTGTCATAGATCATCATCCAGTGTCTCACCAATTGTATGCTGATGACACCCAAATATACAAATTTAGCCATCCAACTGAAGTTGAAGCTACCATCCAAGGCGTAGAGAGGTGCATTTCCGATGTGAAATAATGGATGACATGTAACAAGCTGCAGATCAATGATGATAAAACTGAAGCCATTCTGATTACAACACAAAGACTTTCTCATTCACATCCTTTACCGCAGACAATAAATATCAGCAACACCAACATTAAATTCACACAGTCAGTACGAAACTTCAGTGTTACTCTTGACAGTACTCTCTCATTGCACCAACATGTCATGAACATATGCAAGGCTGCATATCTTGAACTGAGACGCATCAGCTCCATTCGCAAGTATCTTTCAGTTGATGCTACTAAAACACTTGTGTGTTCCTTAGTACTTTCAAGACTGGACTATTGTAACTCAATTCTGTCTGGTTCGTCTCAATATCTACTCCAAAAACTTCAAAAAGTTCAAAACACAGCTTCTCGGATCATCCTTAGAGTACCACGATCAGAGCACGCCTCTCCCCTGCTCTCTACCCTACACTGGCTATCCATACGATCCAGAATTAAACACAAAATTTGTTCTCTGTGCTACATTTCACTGACGAGCTCCAGTCCAACATACCTATCTGACCTCACCCATGTGTACACACCTGCAAGATACTTACGCTCCTCTTCTGACACTCGTATTCTCATTATTCCCACTATGAAAATGAAATCATATGGACAACGCTCTTTTGCATACCAGGGCCCAGCAATGTGGAACGAATTGCCCACTGCACTTAGACACAAAGACAGATTGATCTCATTCAAGAGCTCTCTTAAAACTCACCTATTTCAACTGTAAGAACAGACCTAAAGACCTAATAATGTTGTTGTTGTTGTAGGGCTTAACGCCATTTTTCAGCACACGATAGGCTATACATGGCGGCCAGTATTAATGGTGGAGGAAGAAACCGGGAAATCCCCGGAAAGAACCACTGACCCACGAGAAGCTACTGGCAAGCTTTCTCACATATCCACATTCGCCGAATCCGAGACTCGAACCCACGCAGATAGAGGTGAGATGGCAGTGATCCGTAACGGAGAGCGCTTTAGACCACTCGGCCACTCGGGGCCCCACCTAATAATGTATCCTTATAATGTATCCTTACCTTAAATATTTACAGCATGTTTTCTGTTTCTAATTTCGTGGTGTTTGTTTTTAGTTTTATAATCATATCATTATATATGTTTTTTAAGTGTTGTCAAATGTTGTAAAGCGCTTAGAGCTTCTAAAGATTAGGCGCTATACAAAGTCCTCATTATTATTATTATTATGAAGCATACTCTAGATAATAAGTTCTAAAAAAATTCGCTTTGGAATGGTTGCCTCCGGTATGTTTAGTCCTGCGACGGCACGATTTACCCAAATACACCCAAATATACCCAAATACTGCACAAATATACCCAAATACTGCCCAAATACTCTCAAATACTGTCTAGAAACAAGCACGTGATGCATTTGCTACTAAAGAAATGTTTTAATTCATTGCAAGGTGAAGTTCTGGGTCAAAATGAAATACGTTAAATTACTAAAGCAATTAGAAATTCTTTGTACGAAACGTAACGAACATCTCCAATTTCCATTTGCTCGGAAATTATCGACTGAGTCCGGGACAAAATATATGTTCCTAATTTGTATACTTAATTGCAGATATCTATATTCTAGAATAATCTTAATTTTTATTTGTGGGCACACCTTCGACATTTAGATGTAATTAGCTATTGGCCTCGAGTATGTCCCTCCCCCATGGCTCTTTGTTCGAAACATTCAAAGGTTTTTATATGTTCGTGTTCCGACCCTCTAATATTTATGTGTTGTTTTTTCAGTAAATAATCAAAAAGAAGTTTGAAACGAAAATGTATTTATATGATCGTTTTTGTTTCGGTGGTTTCTCTTAATTTGCTACTTTCTTGGATGAGTCGTTTTCTGAGGATCCTGTATATACAGACCCCTTATTTCCTTCTCTCCCAATACTTGATAGCTTTATTCTATAAAATTAATAACTTGTTATATGTTATGTACTATCACCCATTGACATATTCTTCTTACTGTCCCTGTTTGCTATGTATATGCTATAACGTTTTGTCTGCTATATAGTTTCTGTGACTGGACTGGACTTTGTGTAGTCAAATTTGTTCTTTTGGTAATTTGGTGTTTATTTCTCCATGAAAAGATATATACTCTGATGATCAATATATATATATATATATATATATATATATATATATATATATATATATATATATATGCATGCATGCATCGTTACCTTTGGCTTTAATCCTTGGATGCATGCATATGTATATACAAATACTGCAAAATATACCCAAATACTTCCGAAGACCTCCCAAAAGGTATATTTAAATGCTACTGAAACATGTCCATACTATCCAGATGCTTTAAAATATATTTAAATATACCCAAATATACTCGGATGTTTCTATTCTATCTCATAACTTCAGTCTTTATTTTCATAGGCCTGATGATTATTTCTTTATTTGCGTCAATTCAAGCTGTATTTTCCGCTGCTGAGTTTGTTCGGCAGTTTGTTTTTTCCATTTTATGCAATTTCCGACAATTTAAATAACTTTAATGCGTCCTAATTATTGCGTGTTAAATGTTAATGTCGGCCATTTCTAATACATAAAATAAACTCGTTAACTTGATTGATCAAGGGTAGAATTATCATATCTTTCTGCTATTCAAATTTTCATGTGAAGTCATTATCTGATAATTGACAGTCATGGGCTGAATTAATGACATCATCCTTAGTTTTTTCGAGTTCTCTGTCGTAACGGATAAGCAACTGTATTGTGAAAGGCACAGTACTGCGCCTTTTTGGTAACTTTTGACGCTGTAAAGGTGATTACATTCATATACAGGTGTAAATGTAAAGTGAAATCAGAATTAAAATAAGGTTATATTTTATCTTTTATTAAAGTGGCGAAATACATTAAAATAGCGATTATTTCCCAACTACAGATGTATCTGTCATACAGGTAGCAATAAAAGCAGTTACAACCTCACATAATTTATTTCACAATGTACTAATTAATTAATTAGGTACATGTACATGTTAAAAAATGTTTGTTAACTATCGGTGCTTTATATCTGTTGTCCGTTCAGCTCTTGGTCTTTTCCGTTGGCCGGTTTTCGTCCGGCCGTTTGTTCGGTCGCTTGCACTTGTATGTTCCATCTGATGAATGGACATAGCTGGACTCAGCTACTGTGGCAATCGGAGCAGCAAGAAATTTCTTGAAGTGTTTTTCCTTTTCCGTTACACTCTTTGAGTGCCAGATTTGTTTGTCCAAAAGAAATGAAAGAGACTGACCAAAAAGCCTGTAGTTGCCAGCACCATACAAAGCTCGACGTAGGTCTATGACCTGCGTTTTTGTAACGGAAGACAACCTGTCTACAAGTTCTGGGAGCTTTAGCTGTTGCCACTCAGTTGCTTGTTTTAAGGGATTGTTCAGGGACTCTGCATTGTTATTGGTGCATAGCTTAGAAATGATATTTGCTTTTAATGGTTGATTAGTGTAGTAGCGATGAAGAGTTATAATATCGGTGGGTTGAGGATCAACTGAAGCAAATGTTACTTTTTTTCCACGATCTTTTTCAGGCAAAATTGACCATTTTTCTTGAAAATGTTTTTAATATGTTGTCCTTGGTTACGACGAATACCTGGTTTATAGTGGTGCCTGAGTTTGAGTCCCATGGCCCACAGTCGTCGGGAAAGTCGTTGCGTTTTCCCCCTTCACTCTGTTGATGCCTCACTACAACGTGAACATTGCTTTTGTGTCCCAAAGGTACTCTTTCTGCTGGCGTATCTTCACTTAAAAGCGTTTTAAATAGTTCGTCATTTTCCAAGAACCTGTTTCCTGGATTTTCCTTAACTTGTTGGCGCTCGATACTCAGGGGTACAATGCCAAGGGACGGGTCTGTTTCTTTGGTAAAAGATACATCTGCTTCATTATCACTGTCCGCATCAGTTAAATCTTGAAGATGATCGAAATGGTTCGATGACGACAATTCACTTTCCAGTGATATTAATGATACATTAGAGCAACACCTTTTGGGGGGTAAACTCCCTGTAGATACCACTGAAGTGGAAGATGAAAGTCTGCGTTTGTGGCTAGCACCATATTCAACAGTACTGTCATCCGTTGATGGTTAAGCTAACATATGAACCACATGAATAACAGCTGCGAAGTGGTTGACCGCGTACCACTTTCCCGGTCCTGGTGTTGGTACGTCTCCATTCTTGTACCAAAGGATTGCTAGCTGCCGTCTGTTCTCAAAATCTCCAGATGGTTGAAATTCGGTGTTCAAAGTTTTGTAGGCGATATCGTTTTTCCCGTTTGCGTATGGGTATATCACTCTTATTTTCATGTTAACCGCATCTGCCAAAGCTATAATTGTCCACGCATTGGAGAATCTTCCGATGACGGCAGAGTCCAGACAAGACTGTGCGTAACTGCTAGAAAGCAATTGTATTTTTGGTCTCTGTGGATGCAACATGTATTGTTCCCAGCTTGTAATAAGTTTTATACACGTGTGGTACCTTAGTTTCACTGACATGTTTTCGTTACCACAAAGCAAGATAGAGACGGCATTGAAGAGTCAGTCTTCATCACCGCTTGTCGTCAGGGGGTTTCCAGTTATGTTGTCGACGTAATTGTCCATCACCTCAGCCGCGACTGGATCAACGTCTGGCAAATAAGACGTTGGCTCTTCTGGAATTTGTAATTTCACTTTGAACATTAGCTCACGCTGAACAGCCTCCTTTAGTTTTTCTATGTTCTTGGATGCAGCCGCCTAGAGAGAAAAGAAAACCGCATTAAAATAGTCGATAAATACTGGAATTAATGCAGATTTTGAGTTTGTTGAGGCATTGGTAATATGCAGTTAGGTCATGAATAATCGCGCATAGACAGATAAAGCCGGCACAGACAATTTAAAATAACAACAGTGTCTTCGTTGTTTTCTTTAAATACCTATTTGCACCGAACATTGTAATGAATTATGTTAAATATTCCATAAAGCAGTTTGTCAAAACAATTGAATATCATCATTATTTGTAAAGTATTTTTTTATGTCATTTAAAACATCTGAAGAAAGTTCCTTGTGAGTGTATATTTTATAAGTACATATGGTAAGTACTAGAAAAACTAAATGCGCTAAGGCGGCGCAGAGACGTTATATACTTACAATACTGGAAAACATTTACAGTTGATACAAAATTAAGACTTAGAAGTGTTTGATTTGTCTATATGTTGATCGTTATAGTTATTTTCTTTACTTATTTAAATATTTGCAAATGCGGAAATTACTTTTCTCTCCTTTTTTAGTATTAACCATGAAATGTCCTCGTGTAACATTCGAAACATATCTAATCATATGTTGAGAAAATTAATAGGACACGCAAAGATATCGAATTTATATAAATAAAAACTGTTTACTGTTGATACAACATTTAAGGTATAGGGTAATGAAGTGCTACTGTAATCAGATTAACACGTGTTATCGCGTGTTACAATCACAAGTAGCCGAGTACATATGCGCTACCTCAGTTAGCATTGCGGCGCTACAAAAACAGTTCAAATGATTTTCAAAAACAAATATGTAAAATTTTATTTAGATGCAAAGAAAAGAAAATTAAACTAAATCTATTATATCTTTTTATCTCTTTATCTTTTGTCATGATAGTTCCATGTGTAAATGTTAAAAGAAAAGAATTAAAGAGATTATAATCTCTTTTTTCTTCACTTTATTTATATGTAAATATTAAAAGAGTTTTAATATTCTGTATCAATTTATTCATTTGTTATCTCTTTATACTTACACATTTTAAATTGTGGATTCATCTAATATCTAAATAATATGCATTGGGAAATCAAAAGTACTTTCATGCATGTAAAACCGATAGGTATTAAATTCAAAATTGTGGGACTTAAAAAGCAGGGTCCACGTACCTAATCCCGCGTAGACAAATGTGTAGCAACTTCTTAACAAGCTATACTAAACAAAATGGTCCAGTACAATACTATCCAATAACCTTTTTTGAATTTTCTTTGCGTGTCCTTGCACGTGTTTACTTTTATGACCGACATTGCTCTAATTGATCATATCTTTCTTTCAATTTAGAATCAGTTTACTTCATTATTATTAAATGAGATAAAATATGTAACAAATAATGATAAGCAGATTCCAATTATTGTTTGACAAAAGACACTTTTTAAATATTAACATTAATTTAATACAACGGTGATTGGAAATAGACATTGGAAAAAAAATGGGCAATATAACATTATGTTAATAAAATAATATCAAAACAGTATTCTCACAGAAAGTGCTATACAACATACACATGCGAATGAATTTATGCCCCATCATTGTTTTAGAGAAATCTAAATATTAGACCAATTCAATTATTTAAATTCGTGCATATGCTGCATTTTTCTTAGCTAAAATGGTCATTGAATCGGTTGAAAATCCATGATATTGCATGATGATTACACACATAATTAGGGGTCTATAACAAAAATGCTTTGATAAAAGAAAGTAGTCTTTGCATGTGCTAACCTAAGTAATTTAATTATTACAAATTTTAAAGTAAATGCTGATACTTACGTTCTGCAAACGATGCATTGCCATCAGGTAGTCAAACTCATTGCCATCCAATGTACGACACGAAACGCACACGTATTCCAGATCAATGTTTCCCCACATTTTCAATTCATGGTCCGAGATTTCTTGGCATTTGTTATGATACCAGTTCTTACACAATGAACACCGAACACAGTCATTTGAACAGTTTGATTTGCATCCACCACATGGAAACCTGGCTCCGCGTTTTTTACTGAAATTAGCCATGATTCGCTTAAAAATCACCAATACAGAAGAAGGAAAACAAGAAATGTGCAATATTTAAACTTTGTTTCAAAATGAGAGACGAGGTGATTAAACTTTAAGATTTTATACCTTGCATTCAATTGCTTGTAATTAACAGTAATGTTTTGTTCAGACTGTCTAGCAGTTTATTAATGATAAAAAATACACAACTTGAAACCCGACTTGTTTCCAAAGAAAACGTGCTGGCAATTGTCAGTACTCAATATGTAGTCAAAAAACAATTCGAGGCTGATTTTAGTAGGTTACTGGTGAACAAATATTAACTGAGTAAATGAGAGCTTGCCGCTTGATCACCTTTATCGGCATTTTCTTTCTTTGTTTTTTTCTTTTCTTTTTTGTAATCGTCGACAAGAAGCACTTGCGTTTGATGATTCTGTTCGGTAATTCCTTTCATTTCATTTTATGCGATTGCCGACAATTTACCTATTATTATTCACATGTTCTAATATTTATAATTAACTCCTGGCCTCGACTGTTCAAAGGCCGAGTTGTCTTTCTGCTATTCAATTCGTACCAAGAGGTCATTATTCAATAATTGCAGGTTAAAGAAAACATTAAGAATGTTCAAATGTGTTTTAATTTGCACTTATGTAATAGTGCAGTTTTTATTTTTTTATTTTTGCACTTTGTTTATTAGATCACATAAGTGTTTTATTCGCCTTTTATAAGTAAACAGCCGGAACTGATCCTCATCACGTGAAATATATTTTGGCTGAATAGAAATTTAGTTGAACATGCGGCTCTGATTTGGCATATAAATATAACAGTGAAAAGAGGCAGTAAAAAGAGAGTAAATTCTAAGAATCAGTTGTAAAAGATCAGACACCAAGTTATAAATAGATGTGTTAGCAATATCAACATTTGTGCTGAATTGGATTTCTCCTTAGCATTATTCTATATACATATGCATACATCCAAGGATTAAAGCCAAAGGTAACGATTTTTGCATATGTATCATACATTATATATATATATATATATATATAGTCTTCTGAAGCAATAAAGCGAAACCGGTCACGCATTCTACATGTTGGTGTTGTTTATTTTATCATTTAACACTATATATATGTGTGTGTGTGTGTGTGTGTGTGTGTGTGTGTGTGTGGATCGTCAGAGTCTATATCTGTTTTAGGAGAAATAAAAACCAAATAACTAAAAGAAAAAATTTGACCACACAAAAGGCCAATCCAGAAACAGAAAGTATATAGCAGACAAAACATTATAGCATATACATAGCAAACATAGACGGTAGGAAGATCGTTGGCCACGATCATTGGAAATAGGGATTATCTTATGTAAATATCCACAGACAAATATGTCAATGGGTGATAGTACATAACATATAACAAGTTATTAATTTTATAGAATAAAGCTATCAAGTATTGGGAGAGAAGGAAATAAGGGGCCTGTATATACAGGAACCTCAGAGAACGACTCATCCAAGAAAGTAGCAAATTAAGAGAAACCACCGAAACAAAAACGATCATATAAACACATGTTCTTTTCAAACTTCTTTTTGATTATTTACTGAAAGAACAACACATAAATATTAGAGGGTGGGAACACGAACACATAAAAGTCTTTGAATGTTTCGAACAAAGAGCCATAGGGGAGGGACATACTCGAGGCCAATAGCTAATTATATCTAAATGTCGAAGGTGTGCCCACAAATAAAAATTAAGATTATTCTAGAATATAGATATCTGCAATTAAGTATGCAAATTAGAAACATATATGTCGTCCTGGACTCTGTCGATAATTTCCGAGCAAATGGTAATTGGAGATGTTCGTTACGTTTCGTACAAAGAATTTCTAGTTGCTTTAGTAATTTAACGTATTTCATTTTGACCCAGAACTTCACATTGCAATGAATTAAAACATTTCTTTAGTAGTAAATGCATCACGTGCTTGTTTCTAGACAGTATTTGAGAGTATTTGGGCAGTATTTGAGTATATTTGGGCATTATTTTGGTATATTTGGGCAGTATTTGGGTATATTTGGGCAGTTTTTGGGGTGTATTTGGGTAGCATTTGGGTGTATTTGGGTAAATCGTGCCACCCTTAGTCCTGTGCGTGTTGAAACCGTCTGAAGCCCTCAAAATACTCGAGGGCTACATCTAAATGCCCCAATACTGCTCGGAAATAACGTCAACTACACAGAATACATCTATACATTCAAACGAAAACAAAACAAACAAACCAAGATGATTATTATTGTCTCTCTTGATAGAGTTAATTACTTCCTACATTGTCTAGGCCTAATTATCGTGAACAATTGGTAGAGTTTTCACCCTTGTTGGCAATTATCAAGGGAAAGAAATCTTCCGATCTTAAATGCCACTGGCCACATGTATTGTACAAACGTGATATTATAATAGTCATAAGAAAAACGCATTTATTATGTATGCACACCATAAAAATGTTAATCAAGTTTTTTTAAAATGAAAAACTATCCGGTGTAGTATTAAAATTTGATCCCGTTGAATTCTGACTCCGCCGGGGTCTGCTTTCAACGTTGAAAGTTGACCCAGGGTCAGTTCTTAACGTTGAATTTTGATTTCACAGTCGTTGAAAACTGATCTCTGCGTTGAATTTTGATCAGATTTCCGCGTCAGTTTTTAACGGATATTGTTTTAAGTTCGTCATACATGGGTTTATGAATCGTCAAAAAGGAAATGCATAGTATGTATAAACATGTATAAAATCAACAAAAGCGATGTAATACAGTACATGCAGTAATGAAATTATGGGTATAGTTATCTTCCTTATTTGAAATGGTTATAATTTAATTTTGTTTGTACTTCGTCTGCTGCATTCCATCAAACATGTCAGAAGTACGCAGATTTCTAGGCATGACCAACTATGTTTGACGATTTATCCCAAATTGTTCAACAATCAGCGAGTCTCATCGAGCCTTAACCAAACAAAATCAACCATGGGAATGGACTTAAAAACACGATAAAGCGTTTGAAAAACTCAAGCATAATTTAACAAATAACGCAATACAAGCGTACTTCGATCCTAATAAGGAAATGCAATGGCGCTTGTACTTAATTCAGCCTTGTGCTAAAAATAAACCATGATGTCATTGCCCCGGCTGCGGCCATATTGTTTTCGGACAAGGCCGCTGGCGACGCGTAGTAACATGTATGCTGGCAGCATTTTGAAATCAATTAACAAGCTATATATTCTTCTGGAAAAGTAATTATTTAATATGGTGACCACTAAGCATTGTTGCTATGGTTCATGTACAAGTGATTCGAGATACCAAAAAGATGGTGTTTGGTTTATTGGAATTGGACACGGTTTTCCAAAGCCTGACAAGGAGAGAGAAAGGTGTATGCGATGGGTACATCATTGCAGCCGACGTGATTTTACCATAAATAAATGTGATGAAGGATACATATATATGTAGTTTGCACTAACTAAAGATATTGCCAAGCATAGGATACATGTTGAACGGTCCATTGAGAGAATTAAGAAATTTAGACTGTTACAGAAAGTAATCCCACTCTGTATTCAGCCTATCTTTTCTCACTGTGTATTTATTATAGGTTCAACTGTTTAGTCAGTTTTCAAAATCCTAACAACACTTCATTCAGACAATTTAATTGGGGCAGTTCCCTTGGAATTTGCATCTCAATATTCAGGGCATATGTATTGGTGATGAAATTCTATCAACTTGTGCATTGTACTGTTCCAAAGATTCATCAAATCTGGTCCTAAGAATTACACAGTCTACATCTGACCAAACCACAATGTCACACCAGGGAACATTCATCACAGCCATCTGCAATAATAATAATAATAATAATAATAATAATAATAATAATAATAATGATAATAATGATAATAATAATTAGAAGAATAACAATAGCAAAAATAATCATTAACACATATAACAATAACTTTTATTACTTACATACCCATGCAATTATGCCAATATTACCGGGATTATTTTCGATAATAATAATAATAATAATAATAATAATAATAATATTAATGAGTAGAAGAATAACAGTAGCAAAAAATAACCATCAGATAACAGTAACAGTTATGGGGTGCCTTATTGTTTCAAACGTTATAAAACCATACAAGAATGTACAGTTATAAATCAAACACATGTCAAAGTGACTTCTGGTTTGTATGATTAATGTATACATAAAATATACTGCAGATAGGGAAAAAAAATTGCATACAGAAGAGTATTGAAAATACAAGATACAAAATGCCCGATTCAAGAAACGATCGTAGTCCAGAAAACATAAATACACTAGGTCCCGACATGTATAGTATTTGTTTTGACTCACCTTTTAAGCAGTATGCTTTTTTTCGTTTTTGGACAGGCCTCGACATTCTAACCATCGCCGTAACTGAATATTGGAATGCTCATCTATATTCGGATGAACAAATTTAGCGCCTGGTACATCGTTTTCAGTAAGAAGAATAATACGGAAAGAATCACTGGTTGCCATTAGGCTGGTTCGCCTTGTCCAAAAATCTATTTTTAGAAACAGATGCCACTGCGTGTGACGTATCAAAGAGGTAAAAAGTACAAGCGCCATTAATAGTAGATGCAACTACTGTCGGTCTAGGCGCATTATTAACTCATAATGGAAAGGTTATTGCTTACGCCAGCAGAACACTTTCAGAGGTGGAAAATCGGTATTCACAGGCGGAACGTGAAGCAAAAGTTTGGAGTTGTGAGCACTTCCATCCGTACCTGTTTTGGTCATACATATAAGCTAATCAGTGACCACAAGCCCCTGGACATTATATTCAACAATCCAAAATCACGACCCTCTGCAAGAATCGATAGATTGCGACTGAGATTACAAGCATACAGTTTCAAAGTAGTTTACAAACCATGTAAAACAAATACAGCAGATTACATTTCGCGACATCTCAAGGCTGGAACTGAATGCTGTAAACATTCTGAAGTTGCAGAAGATTATGTTCAGTTCACATCTGTTAATGTTGTAGGTATTACGGTACCAAATGTATTTCCTTAGATCTCAATGTTAATTGTTTTGTGTGAAATAAATATACTTTCTATCCTACCTCAACATGCGTGTCGCACACTGTGATAGAGAACAATGTTGGATCGTCAATTTGACAAGGACAGAACCAAGGTACTTTATTGTAATTTAGAGAAATAAGTCTGTAGGGACTAAACAAGGTTAAGAGTTACCAGTTATAACAGATGCATTTTCAATGATATTTATAACATATTTTTTTTTTTTTAAAATCATAAAAAATACAAAATTTGATGTAGAAATTAACATAATCTCACATGTTGCCAAGATACTCAATATTTTTTTTTTTTAAACCTGACAGAAACTACAGCTGTTACATAATTCACTAATCATAGCTAGTTCTGTTGTTTATTTCTGAATACAATGCTTCCTACACCTTAACCCCTGCCCACCTGAGTAATATGTTAGAGTGGGGGTTCTGGACCACTTTTCGGGGTGGGCTCACTCAGTCACAGAAAAAGTGAGGTTTTGTAACCAATTTTGCAAGGGTAGTCACTAAGTCTCCTGTGTTTGTTTTGAAACAGTACATTTTGATCTTAGTGCGATGAATTTGACTATGAGATCACCATTGGCTTCATCCTTGAACTTTCCAAGAACCTTTTCCTTATCTGTACAGTAAAGCGGGTTATCCTCTAGATAATCACTGAGGTCAAAGTATTATCGGTGATCGTATATATTCTGGTAAACATCTTCTGTTTGAATCTCATGTATGAGTAAATCGGTATCCGTCACGAGCAGTCTAGAACGATCTCCGTACATCGACTATATAAATCCATAACGGAAATCGAGCATGAGCATTTTCGAAAGATCCAGTACAGCGGCTCCAACGTAAATGGGTTTATCTAGCTTAAGCTTGGTTTTTCTGGACTCCATCTCGACTAACTCTTCGTTAAAGATTTTCATGCGCATGAAGGCATCAGATGAGACAAGTTTATCACGTCGCCGCACGTACTGAACGATTTCAATGTTTCTGCGTTTTCTTGGGTTTTCGATGGTCTTTCCGAAGACGGTCTTGTTCATAAATTTGAAGAAATCTTTGTCGAAGTCCATGTTAACTTTGGTTCGTTGCGATGTATTGAAGTCAATGTAACTTTTCATCCACGAAGCCTGATTAAACTTCAGTACACGATGAATTTTATCAAGCACCAGTACGTGTCTCATCGCCTTATCTAGACCGTTAAATGAGCTCCCACCCCCTGATGATGCTGATTTTTGGGTTAGGGATTGATATCACCTATTCATTGAAAGCTGCGATTATTCGCTGCCGCTTTTATCTGCACACATCAGTGTACATTTTACACACTTACCGGTATTTCTCGTGGCTGAGGAGCTACCGTCGGCTGAAGAGTTCTTTTGGTGACATGTACATTATATTTCCGGAACAAATTCTATGTTTGGTGCCTTTTAAATCCATGTGGAATAGCACAGCCATCTGTCCTGTGGCCATTTTAAATTTAGTGCTAGATATGGCTGTTATCAATTACCGGCATGTGTCTAAAGTGTACGCAGGATTGTTCCGGAATGATTTCCATGCAGCAAAATCGCGTATTTTAATGAATAGGTGTCATCAGACCCACATATCGTCCATCAATATCAACACAGATTTTGGGGGTTGATTTATCGGACTACACCTAATCTAGTAAACGATAGCGCATGATGTCATTGTCTTGTCCATGACACTGGCTATAAGTTATTTTTTTTTTTTCTTTTTTACCTTGAGATCTCCAAAGCCAAACTTGTCTTTTTGTGCTAGTTGTTCCGGAATGGGCATCTCATTGGAGACCAATAGTTGTTCAGCGCAGAAGGGATAATCGTTGTGTAGATCATGTAAGTGTTGTGGGTAGGTCAGGTCGACTTCGACAAAATAGCCAACGTCGTCCACATAACCGTCAGCACGTTCCTCCATAAACTGTTCACCCGATATCCAGTGAAATACACCTGTGGAGATTGTTGACGTCGAGATGAAGGATATATGTGGAAGGTCTATTGAGATCTTAGTTGGACATGTATTTGTTGTTGGCGATGGCATGCTTTTGGTGACGACGGAGATTCCCTCTCGTACCATCTACTCTGTAAGCAATAACATGTCCGGGTCGGTGAAATGCTTGAGTTGCACCTGACATGTTTTAAGTAGAACATCCCATGATAAACCGGGTGATACTTGAGGTAGCAGACACTTTTCAGTCGAGTTTTGGCAGCACGATACAATTTATGAACTCCTCCAAACCGGCTGGATCGTAGTAAATGCTGCCTAACACATTCTCCATTTTTAAAAAATAGGTCACCCACTCTTCACTGATGATACTTTTGATGGCATGAAGTGGTGGTTTGGAAACGGCTTTACGTGTCCGATGTGCCACGGGTGGTTTGGAAACGGCTTTACGTGTTCGATGTGCCACGGGAGTAGAAGTCGAGCATAGTGGTGGTGGTGGTGGTCATGGGATGGCTTTGGTCTTTCTTTCTTTTTTCACTTCTAGTTTCCCTTCTTTCTTTTTCACTTCTGTTGAAGGAGGACTGGACATCATCTTTGTAACCCATGTATTAAGTTCTTCTCGTTGGGGTGTTGGGGAAGTGGTCAACGTGATATTATTATAGTCATAAAAAAACGCATTTATTTGTATGCACACCAAAAAGATGTTTAATTAGACTAAAAAATCCGTTTTTTTAAAATAGCAAAGAAAATCAGTCTCCAGAAACAATCAGTAGTTTCCGCATGCTAAAAACAGATATGACGTACATTTATCCCTTCTATTCAACCTAGCCATTCAAGTGTTTACTACTAAACTGCCGATGCAAAGTAAAGTCTTACGTTATTTCATTATATATAACAACGCCATTATCGCGCTTCCTAACGGGATTTTCTAGCCTTAAATGTATATTTAAACGTCTCCACGTACTTGGGACATAATGAGAAAATCATCTTTTAAACCAAATTTAAATGTCACATTTAAATCCTAAACTAAACTGAATATTTCACACGGTCCGATTCAGCTTGGAAATTGAACCGAATCAGCCTGTAATTTATACCTAATCAGCTTGGTCCGAGTTTGAGAGCAAATACCACATTAATAAACAATGCTTAGTATAATAGATAAATAAATTAAGAAAGTTAACAGTAATATTTGTTTAGAATCTTTCGTGGTATTCCAGTATGTGTTGTTAAAAGAAATCTAACAAGTTTAGATGACCATACATACTTTCAATTATAAGTGATAATTTTTATTATTGTTATTATTATCGACATTACACAAACAAGATTAATGCAGATTGGGAAGGAAGAGTCTATTGTACAACTAGTGGAAAACAGTCTTGAACGTAAGTGTGGAAAAATAATATATATTCGTCTAATACAGTTGCATACAAAATCAAAGGTGCATAATAAAATGACGTTGGAAACATTGAATGACAAAGCGTAAACATGTCTTTAATGTTGTTTCATTTGGTAGACAATTTCTTACTTTTCAAAGATGGGGATAAAAGGGTAAAAAATAATGATTGTTCCATTACCCATGTTGATATTATTTTACAAGATAAAGATCCGAGTTCAACAACGATATACAGTAAGGATTACAAAACAAATACTTTTTGCTACCAGTATTGAAACAGCTTTGCCATATAACTGTCAGAGATGACAACAGATTGGAAATAACTGCAATATTTACCATAGTATTCAGTATTAGGATGTTAGGATACACGCTGAACATATTCAATCAAGGAAAAGTATTCAACAATCTATTTGACAATATGAACCCTCTACTTACTCAAAAATGACTGACTACTTAATGGTACGTTTGATAAGTTTTTTATTACATTTATTTGAACATCGATAAATTTAAATCAGTTGCGCATGGGACTTACATAGATGTTGTCAAAATGGGTTAAGAACAATAATGTTTATAACAGAATCAAAAACAATTACTATTCATGCTTTTTGTATGCAATCGAATCAATTTTAAACACTTCCGTAAATGATCCCCTGATATCAACAATATTAATTTTTAAATAAGTGCTCCATTTGTTTTCGTAGATGTCCAATGAAAAGTTGGATGTCACCAACTTTGATATTGAATTTGATATCACTGCATATATATATATATATATATATATATATATATATATATATATATATATATATATATATATATATGAACTTATCGAAATTTACCAGATGACCAAAAGGGATATACACTTTGGTATGATGACATTTGAACCATTACGTTGGAATGAAAAGATAATAAAATAGAATTAGGATCCAGGTGCAGCATATAATCTACAACATTTATTCAACAATGCATTGATAGTTAGGTAATTGAAAAATTCAAAATGCGATTAAATAAAGCGATAACCACTGTAGCGATATCTTTGTTGCTAACAGTATTGTTCTAAGGCACACATGTCTATCTTTTAAATAATTTATTTATTGTAAAAGATCAATATTAAATATGTTTTCTGGGTTACAAATTTTTGGGCGACTTCTCCAACCATTTAGGGCGACTTCTCCAATCACCCTGGGGCGACTTCTCCAGATACGTTGGGGAGAGTTCTCCCAGGGCGAGTTCTCACTGGAATGAGTTTTCTATTGGCGAGTTCTCCATGGGGCGAATTCTCCCTGTACCCAAAAGGGTTTATTACTCTGGGACATTTATACTTTATAGGTGTACATGTCTGTAGAATCAGTAACACATACACACACATGTATATATGTATATATATATATATATATATATATATATATATATATATATATATATATATATATATATATATATATATATATATATATAATAAAGTAATTAAAGATTATGATTTGCATTCGCAGTGAATGTATTTTCTATTTGCGAGATACCGTCGTATAGGTAACCTGGATATAATACAATCGTGGTCATTTTGCATCTTATCATGCGTGAATGGCAGGTATCTTTGAGCAATCGGGTGATATTCCCGTCTCGTTCGTGATCTTGTTCTCTGAAATAAACGGAGAAGGGTGCTTTGCTTTGAATCACGTTGCACATGCCACTAATGAGACACAGAGCAATGATAGCAGCTTTGCATGATTATCAGGATATTGAATTGATATTGCCAAATGCTTTTAAACTAAAGGCCACCACATTTGGAGTTAGACGCGATTATCCGCAAAACAAAAATACAGATGCTCATTAATCATTGTTTAGTGGGTTAAAGTTTCTGAAAACCAGGTGCTCACAAGCAAATGTCACCATTAATTTTCCAAACGAAATTAACCTTGGATAATAAAATAAAAGATGTATTTTTCTAGATTGGTACCAGATTATTAGACGCAGCAGACTGAGCAACATTAGCGTGTACCATTGTCCTTTACTAACTACCAATGATGAGAAAGAGTAAAAGGCGCATAAGCCTATTGGGTCGTGGATATAAATTATAAAAGATGCCACGTTAGAGATAACAACAAGTTTTTGCAACTGGAATCGTTCTAACCAAAAATATCATATCTGAAGACAAGATTGTAGGAGGTGATGTCACTCAGATGACACCACTAAATATTACGTATAGAAAAGGGTCCCTGAACTATACTGTCAAAATAAATTGCAAAAGGTACAGATAAATCGCTAGATAAAGAACGTGCGGAACATATATATAAACCGTCAGAGAATACTGACGATGATCCAGACCTCCGCGTATTGAATCCCATGTAGGAGTTCACGACGTGTTCAAAGGATAAAGTAGTGATCCCATGTAAAAAAACAAATGTTACAGCAGATCAAGTATGATAAAACTATTAAATACACATCTTTAAATGTCTTCGGTCTTAAACGTAAACTTTATTTTACCAACATTTTTATGAACCCTTTCCAAATTATGATATTGCCTTTGTTTGTAAAACAAAGACAATTTTGATACAATTGAATTACGTGTATATACTTGCTGGTCTAAAATCGAAAGCAAATATTTCTCAGCTAGAGCGATGATTTGGTCATTTTGCAAAGAATTTAATTTCTTCTTTTACAAATATCATACAATCTGATTCAGATTACCTACTTTAGTTTAAAGTTGAGACGACTGGTTTTTAAGCTAACGACGCCGTTAATTTTTGGGTTATATATATTCCTTCTTCAGATTCAAGATTTGATGCCAAAAATGAAACTTGACATCTTTGCATATGAATTTATGAACAGGTGTACCTCGATGAAATATGTTTTTAATAGGACACTGTAACAAGAACACATAACTTAGATGCATATTCGGAAACAGATTGTTTCCTTCTCTAACACTTTGATTTTGGTGCCCATTATGCTCAGTTTTTCAATGACACCACGAAAATTCTCGATGAATATAAATTGACTTAGAAACGAGTAACAGTGGACTGGAAAATTAATATCACAGGTAAAATACTGGTAGATACTTGTTAAAAAATAATCTTATTTTATTAAATGCAAGATATGGTGACAATATGAGTGTAGGTTAGACAGCTTTCGGAAATACTTCTGTTATTGACTATTCTGTCTTCTCTGTCGACGCAGTAAAATATGTTAATAATTCCTGCACATATGTATTTGATCCACTTTATTCTACTTGTCACTTTATACTTATGGTCACGCATTATTAAACGCTAACTTTAGCTTTTTCCCTCAGAAAACCATGCAAATTTTACTTGATAATAATAATACATCATCACCTAAACAAAGATGGCAATTCAATGGAAAGGATAATTTTATTAAAATATTGATACTGATAAACTTGAAGAGAGAGTAATGAAGACCCTGTATGCACATATAAAATATAATACAAAACACAGTGACATTCGCAATAAAATAACAAACTGTTGTATGGAAATGAATGTCAAAAAAGCCCACAGAAATATCACCTAGCATGAAAAAGACATAACAATAAAAAAAAACACACACACACAAACAGGACAAACCTCGTGTATGCAAGTAAAATACATCTCCCAATAAAAACCCAAGAAACGTTTACATCAACTGAGAAAATAGTTAATCACTAATAATTGCGGAAAGTGAAAAGGCAAAATTAAGGGATTATTGGAAGAGACTAAATAACCAGGCAAAGGAGTTCTGAGGATAAAAATCTTAAAATCTAAGAATTATAGGAATATTTTTAAAGGAAGAATATCGGCAAAGAAATTGAAAACAAAATAGTCAGAAGATGACAAAAAAAGATTTTATTTTGCAATTACTGGGTCAGAAATTATCAATTGTATTGCAATTGTCAAGAAATAATAAAACTCTATCGCATAAGGTATTAAGCGAACATATAAAATGTATCTCTGATATGATCAACTCTTTATATGCCTCTTCCTTAATAGAATATTTGACACTGGCCTGAATTGGGAGGCCTAGCTTGAAACTAGGCATTTATTTAAGGGGAAAGGAGACCCAGTCTCAGTTTACAGAGCAATCACGATTTTAAGCTATTTTAGCAAACTGTGTACAAATGTTATTGAACAACTTTTTAAACGACTTTAGATTTGTTTTAGATTTTCACAAATGTGCTTAAAGGAAACCAAGTTGTCTCAGGAATATTCAACTACAGATCATACATTTTGTCTTCAAAGTCTTGCAGAAATTATGTAAAAATAAAAAAATAATATAAAAAAATTGCACGATGAAACTATTATGTGTTTCTATTTATTTTAGGAGAAGTTTCGACAATATTTGGAGGAAACGGCTGTGGATGAATATAAAATATATATTATCGTATAGTCAGTACACCTTTCTCATATTATGTGCATTTTCATATTTTTGATATGACATCATGTTAAAATATCATTTTATATGATTCTGATTAGTCCCAATAGCCAATGAAATCTTGTCTGTAATCTCGTTTACTGATTGGATGTAAACGTGGGAAATTGTTCATATGACACTGTATTCTGGAACTTTTTGTTTTCACTATTACTATGAACATGTTGGTGGCCATTTTTCAATTCGATTCCCGAAAAGGAGTTGGGGAAAAATGTTTGAGTCTGTCAGAATGTGGTCAATTTACTCGAAGGGGCTCATTTTGGCACTCATAGCATATCATTCTGTGAAACAATGGCAAAAACCCAAGAAGAGAACAACACCCACAAGTGACACTTAAGGTATTGTTCAGTTGACTGCGAGTATGTTGGTAGGGGTGGGAAGTTTACATGTAACATGGAATCCATCCTATAAAAAGCGTGGTCTAAATGTTAACTTACAGAAGTAAATAAACTCACATCGGTCCACAGTGGACTGTGGACAAAAAATCTCCCAACTGACAGAAGTTTATCCAACCACAGCATATTTATTCGGTAAATATGTGGTACAACTCCGACTTAAAATTTGTTTATGTCTTCTATAATCTACAATACTGTTCCAAATGAAAAATTGCAAACATCCGGTCACAAATAAATTACAGCAAATATGGGAATTTTTGCATCCAGTCATCATCCGTTCACATCAATATCGCAACAGTGGAATGTTTAGTTGTCCGACTGATACTTTAGAGTAAACATCGATCGTCTACTATACCATAATCAGTACTGTATCAAACAATATGATATCATACGCATTGGACATTCTGTGTTGAATAATGATTTCTTTTGTATAAATGTTCAATTTATTCAGAAGGACCTTTGTTCTCTGATTTATATTTTGTAATAAAAAAAATAATCTACTTTTAAATTTTAGCACCTATTCAAGTTAGTCAAGGACTATATTTTACGTAAACAAATAAAAGCTGCAACGTCTCAATCAGAATGAACAAAATCATTCTTTCTTATCTTTAAATAATTTTCACCAGTGCTATGCAGACAGCCATGACATGAAGAACTTCTACAAGGCCCTGAAAGAGGTGTATGGATCTACATCCTCTGGATCATCCCCCCCTTCTCAGCGCAGACGGGAACACACTAATTACTGACAAAGAGAAGATTCTTGAACGTTGGGCTGAACACTTTGACAGCGTCCTGAATCACCCTGCATCCATCAACGACGATGCCATCAGTGGTCTCCCCCAATTACCCATCAACGAAGCTCTGGATGAGCCTCTAACCTTGCTCGAGACACAGAAAGCGATACGTCTGCTCTCCAGTGGCAAAGCCCCTGGCTCAGACTCCATCCCAGCTGAAGTCTACAAGGCAGGGGGCACAGTCCTGATAGAAAGGCTCCACCAACTATTTTTACTGATGTGGCAGCAAGAGACGATCCCCCAGGAATTCAAAGACGCTTCCATAATCCACCTGTATAAGCGCAAAGGGAACCGCCAGGCCTGCGACAACCACCGGGGTATATCCTTTCTCTCAATCGCAGGAAAGACACTCGCCAGAATCCTACTGAACCGCCTCACTACGCACCTTGACCAGGGACTCCTACCAGAAAGCCAGTGTGGATTCCTGAAAAAACGTGGGACCATCGACATGGTGTTTGCTGCGAGGCAGCTACAAGGGAAATGTCAGGAGCAAAACGCAGACCTTTTCTCCATCTATGTCGACTTGACAAAGGCCTTTGATACTGTCAGCAGAGAAGGCTCGTGGAAGGTAATGGCCAAATACGGATGCCCGGGAAAATTTATATCCATGGTGCAGCATTTCCACGACGGCATGCAGGCACGAGTCCAGGACAATGGACAGACATCTGAGCCATTCCCAGTAACCAATGGCGTCAAGCAGGGTTGTGTTTTGGCACCGACATTATTCAGTCTATTGTTCTCCGCCATGCTGACTAATGCTTTCAGAGACGGAGATGTTGGAGTCGGCATCAGGTACCGTACAGATGGAAAATTGTTCAACCCCAGGAGGCTTCAAGCGAAAACCAAGGTTATGACAGACACCATCAGGGATCTCCTATTTGCTGATGACTGCGCCCTCAACGCTGGCTCAGAAGCCGACCTGCAACGCAGCGTTGACAAGTTCTACAGCTCCTGCACAAGCTTCGGTCTCACCATCAGTGCCAAGAAGACTGAAGTTCTCCATCAGCCGGCCCCTGGAAAGCCCTATGTTGAGCCCAACATCACCGTCAACAGCCAAAAACTCAACGTAACGAACCGCTTCACCTTATTTGGCAGCACACTGTCACATTGCGTAACTATTGACGACGACGTGAACTTCCGCATTGCCAGAGCCAGCGCATCTTTCGGCAGATTGTATACCAACGTCTGGAATAGAAGAGGCATCAGCATCCAGACCAAACTAAAGGTCTACAGGGCAGTTGAGCTCCCCACACTACTTTACGCATGCGAAACGTGGACGGTGTACCAACGCCACGCCAGGAAGCTGAACCACTTTCATACAACAAGTCTCAGGAAAATCCAGAACATCAAGTGGCAGGACAAGGTTCCAGACACTGAGGTACTCACCCAAGCTGATCTCCCCAGCATCCACACCATCCTGATGCAGTCTCGGCTACGCTGGGCGGGACACGTTGTACGCATGCCAGACCACCGGTTGCCTAAAAGACTCTTCTATGGCGAGCTACAGCAAGGACAGCGATCCCACGGAGGTCAGAAGAAACGCTTCAAAGACAATCTGAAAGCTGCATTGAAAGCGTTCAACATAAAACCTGATTTCTGGGAGCAAGCAGCCAGCGATCGAGTCACATGGCATTCCTCCGTGCACAAAGGCTCCAAGTTGTGTGAATCTAGCAGGACAGCAGCAGCGGAGCTGAAGAGGCAAGCCAGAAAAGCGCGTGCCATCAACCCTCCTGGAGATGTCTCACTCATCCCTTGTCCTCTATGCAAACGAACCTTCCGTGCAAGGATTGGCCTTATCAGCCACTTGCGCACGCACATAACAGAACCAGCCCCTACAGCCCTCGGATGACTAGAATGGTCCTCGTCGACTCGACGGACGAACGAATCGGAATCGATGGGTAATGATTTAATTTTAAATTTATGTATGTGTGTGTGTGTGTGTGTGTGTGTGTGTGTGTGTGTGTTTGTGTTTTGGGTTTTTAACGTAGCTTTAACAAAGGCAGCTTATAGCGATAGCACCGGAGCATCTTGCCGCAGACACGTTGCATGATATCCGACCGAGTCATATTGTCCTGACACCAGGCCGACTAGTCCTAACACTAACGTCTTAATGCTGAGTGACAAGCAATGCAGTTGTTAGTACCATTTTCATAAGTCTTTGGTATTTCGCGGTCTGGGTTCAAACACTCGACCTCCCGCGTTCGAAGCGGTTAAATTTATAAAACTCGTTCAATAATGTCATGCTTTTGCTGGCTACGGCCCTTCGAGATATGTAAGCCGACGATACCGTAACTTTTGGAACTGAAGAAAATCTTTCCAAACTAATTTAAGATTATGTTTTACTTCGAGCCATGTAAACTGAGTATCAGTTTCACAAAGAGACATTCTGATTTTTGGCACACGAAGGTTGATAAATATAGATTTGCAATTGGTGATGGTCATTTAGACAGTTGAGCTGAATTTAAATACGTTGGTGTAGTTATTTCTAAAAATCGAAGTCAATTAAAAACAACGTTGATGAAATGAGTGGCATATACTTTCCAGATAAATCAAATTCTTTTCAGCCATACTATATTATCTATATTGCTATACTGGTGCGACGTTTCGGGATTTGAAAGTATCAATATGGAAACTTTCGCACTAATTTTATTTTAAGAAACGTTCTTAAACTGAGTAAAAATAATCACACTTGCATGCCTTATTCATATCATTTAATTATAGGAAGGAAGCCTATTGATAATAATTATCAGATCACGAATGATAGGATGTTTATTATCATAGGCAAATAGGCTAAACTGTCCAGGCTCCACTATCAAATACTTTTTAACGAGACCACTGGACAAAGTTAATATTTACAAATGGATGAATAGCGTAAGGAACACTTTGATAATTGTTGGGAGACAAGACCTCTTATATTATGAATTTATTAATAATCCGAAAAGAACAAAACGCACTATAACAAAATCTTTAAAAGACTTTATATACAGGAATGGCAGTCGTTGGAAACTTTATCATCCACATGAAAATTTCGTCATTGTTTAAAAGAAGACTTGAATATGGAAAATCACTTATTCCTGTTACTTAAGAAACAGTATTTACCGTTGACGAAGTTTAGGATCTCCTCACATTCCCCGCTGAAATCTGTCGTTGGGAAAATACCCCACTTTATTACCAATAATCGCAAAGTTCTTAAAAAGCTTACCAAATGTGATACTGTGATAATGAAAACAATATTATTAACTTTGTGTTATTTGTGGAAGAGGTAACTTTTTATGATATACTTTTTGCTCTTTTACAGCCTTTGTCCACTCCAATATTACATTTATGTAGCCATAATGATCTCAATTGATTCCTGCCCTGATTGTAAACGTTGACTAAGGATGTGATTTATATCTCTATATGTTAGTGAAATGGCCTTATAATATTGTAGTTGTGGTATTCTCATAAGACACCTATGCAAAGCCCTAGGTTCACTTTCATTTACACAAGTTCTCTTCTTCTTTGACGAAAACAACATAATTTCAACTGTAAAACAACCGTAGATGTCTTGGGGTTTTCTCAAGAGTCTTCGGGTGATTAGTCGCTCCCACTCCAGTATGTATCGACATATCAGACATGTGCATCTTCAACTCACGACAATGCCTAAACATTTAAGGCTTTATTCTTTGTCATAACAGTTTTTATTTACATGTCGAAAGATGCAGTGGAGTATGATACGCGTTATATAATGCTTTTGAAAAATCGCATACATTTGACACACACACACACACACACACACACACAGACACAGACACACACACAGACACAGACATCACAACTGCCACGTTCAGATAGATGCATAGATATTCAATTTTATGCACATACATACATACATACATACATACATACATACATACATATACCAGCAAAAGGATCGCTTACGCTTTCTTTTTGGAAAACTACACTTCATGTACAGCTGCCAACATACATTACTGTATCAACACATAGGATGGATATACACATACTTGTTAGAGGATACACACATATATTAGTACATTTACACAAATCTCTCTCTCCACACACACACACACATACACATACACACACATATACATGAGCACGTAACCAGCATTAGGGCGACATATGTCACAGAGCAGCATTAAAGTGACAGAACATCATGTTGTGTTATGAAACAGTAGCACATATTTGTATATGAATTCATCAAAATAAATTATAATTCCTATTATCAAGCTTCAATATTCATGATTAAAACAATAAAATTTATTTTTAAACATAAGCACACATTTGTCGCCTTAATACTGCGTCGCTTTAATGCCTACACGCAACTGTGATAGTCACAACAACCTTATGGCGACAGACTCTTCACACACATATTCTGTCTAGTCCAGCATTAAGGCGACAGCGTTTCTAATGTCCCTATTGACATACTAAACACAACAGGAGACTAAAGTTATATTTTAGGATGATCAGAATCTTAAACATATTCATTTTAAAACGTATTACGCATGTGCATCTACATCCTTATGTCGACACAATCTTCACACACATATTGTGTCTAACCCAATCTTAAGGCGACCGTGCTTCTAAGGACCCTATTGCCACACCAAACAAAACAAAGAAATAAAATTACATTTTCAAGGTGATCAAAATCATAAATATATGCCTTTTAAAACTGTATTACAACGTCTGCTTATCCATTTG
>JAECUM010020433.1:0-32433 GCA_016617855.1 Megalonaias nervosa | reverse complement strand
CATCCAGAGGTTGAGCTGGTGTCAGTTGGTTCTGGTAGTTGTGACTTTGCCTATCAATTAGAACGCGTGTCGTTGTGGAGCCAAGTCTCGTAGATAAAAGCTCCAGAAGGTTATCTGTGTATGCCGAACGGCTGCCTCGGCGATGTCTTTCAAAGAGACATTACGGTCGAAGGCAACGCTCGCGGAGATTCGTGAGTAGAGATATCCATGAGGCGACTCTTTTCTGGTTATATGTCAGAGTATGTAATAGGTATTATTCACTTCAGCCATGATCAGCGGGCTTGAGGGGTTATTACCTACTTCCCAGGCTTAACTGAGAGAAAGAGAAGTCTTCTGATCCACGAACTGGTTCAGTCCGCTTCAGATAAAGACTGAATGTATGTACATGATCCTGTTTGAAAGCCTCTTAGGATGTGTCAGTACAGGAAAGAGAACGTATGATGACTTTTTGATTGTACACTGACGGCAATCTGTTCTTTGCGACGAAATTGGGTTGTGTCATAACGACTACTGAGTCATCTGATCGAAACTGAAGGTAGGCTATGTCAACAGACGGGGTATGAAATTCAATGACTCTGTATGCCGAAGCAAACGATATCATTAAACAGGATTTTATCAAATGAACTTCAGCGATATCCTGGCTAAAGGTTCGAAACTTGTCTGAATGCAGCAAAGTCAGAACCCAAGAAAGATTCTATTTAGGGAACAAAGTGATTTATTTAGGTCTATGGAAGTCAAAGTTGGACAACAAGTCAGAGAAGGCGTTGCTATGACCAAGATCATCCATACAATGATGACAGAAGGTGTCCGATATCATCGAACGGTGTCCCTAATAAAACTCAGAGCCCTATTTTTCTCCTCGAATAGCCAAAGAAAAAAGTCAGCTACTTTTGGGACAGAGGCCCTCAAAGGGTCGATGCTTTTTACTTTGCACCAATCTCTGAAAATAAAAACGCTATTTCTTTTCTTAGGTCTTTAATGTGGAGAACATTCTCTCCACGACTGAAGGGTTTCTGCTGCAAGGCTCTCCGGGCAAGAGCCAAGTGTGAGGGAGAAGACAGTCCGGTCAAGGATGGAACACGTGGGTCAGAGGCTGTTTGAGAAGATTTCGACTGGCCGGCATCTTCCTGGGTAGATCTAACGCTAAATCGAGAAGATCGTTGATCCAGGATTTGTCCCAGGGGAGATGGGCAGTCAGAATTATGTTGCACATATGGCCCCTTAATTTCTGTATAATCTTTGAAACTAAGATAAGTTAAGACCTGCAAATCCTTACAACTGATAACAAGAGCGTTGACGGACCAAGCCTTGTAATCAGGTACTGGGGAAACGAAGGTGGGCACTTTAAGACTACACCTGATTGCAAAAAGATCGATCATTGGACGCCCCCATAGCTAGGGTCAAAATTACCAAACCAAAATGCAGAGTTAGGGTGATTTGGTACCGTCTTGTTTGAGGAGATACGTCACTACCACCGAATTGTCTGACATGATGAGCACGACCTTGTTCTGAAGACGATCGCTCCAAAACTGAAAAGCTTTGATGAGAGCTTTCATCTCCAAGAGTTTGATGTGGAGACCTATCTAATCCGGACTTTTCTGGTCGCTGACAGTGACAGTGTCGTATTTCGGTAACAGATGGGCTATCCAACCTCATTTTCTTGCGTCTGTACCCACTGTCACATCCAGTGGCGGCTGTTCGAGAGGTATTCCTGACTTGAGCTAATCTTAACTGCGCCACTGGTCCAGCAATTATACAATCTCGCTCGTTACACTGATCCTGTAATCAAGCAGCATTGAAAAGGGCCTACACAGAGAGAGCAAGACCATCTGCAAATGAGCGCATGTAGAGAAAACCCAGCCAGATAATATCCGCTGCTGCATTCAATAATCCGAGGAGTTAAAGGAACTCCCTGGCTGTTATCCATTTCTTATTGGAACTGGACTCTGCTAGATCGACGATTCGGGCCACCTGAGGGTGGGAAACACGTTTCAATTTGAGGTGGGTAAGAAATTCGATACCCAGATGGACGAACAGTTGGGTTGGACAAAGATCGGACTTTTCTCCCAACTGATCAGAAAATCTAGATGACGTTAAAGGGAATAGAATTTGTTCTTTTCTAGAATAGCACTTACCATATGTTACAGGAGGCTCTTGTCCAAATACGTCTCCGCGGAGGCAGATTCGGGGAGATGACGGAGTTGAGTAGTTTCGTATAAACCAAATAACTTATGTTTAAGCTGAAAGGGAGAGTGCGAAAATCATAACAAAATTATTGGTACGCGAACCGCAGGAATTACCGCGAGGACGGATGGATGGGAACGTGAAAATATGCTTCTGTCAAATAGAGACTGATTGCATATTCGTTTGGACGGATGGAGAGTCTCCAAAATGAATTTCGGTGTGAGTATGAATTTATTTATATGACTAAGGTTAATGATTGGTCTGAGTTTGCCATTGGCCTTTTTTTTTTTTTACCAGGAAAAGCCTGGATTAAAACCCCGGAAATTGTGCATTCCGAACAATTTTCACCGCCCACTTCTCGATGGGCGCCCTGATCTCTTTCTGTAAAAGTGTATTCTTTAAGTGCGCCGGTACTTTCGTCAGGAATGAAGAGTATGAAAGGAGAGGTAAGTTAGCAACTGAGGTCCGAAGCCCCTCTGAAACAATTTGGATTACCAACTCGCCTGGCGGAAAGATGTCAATCCAACACTTTTTCATAAAAATAAGAGTCTGGTGCCTACCGTGTAGTTGTCTGTGGGCGGAGGGGCACACGAGACAACGGCGAGAGAGTGGAGGCTTGGTGGTAGAGAAACTTTGTTTCTTACTCCCACGATATCACTGCCTCCGAGACAGATCAAATTATTCAGATAGCATGAACAGCGTTTCTTTTTCATGATTTTTTGCTCATAATCTGAAGATATATCAGAGATTTTGGAACTACAGTTTTGGGGTGAGTAACAAACCTAGTTGATTTAACTGGTGTTTTAACCGACGACCCAGGGTATCCGGATGCTCACTGATTCAGGTAATATGTTCCGTGTAAAGGTATTATGGTCCTTTGAAATGAGGTTCACTTGAAACATATTTCTTAAACACACATGACAAGAATGAAAATCAGTCCGTTTCTTAACCCAAGAGCCATGCACAAACAAGACAAGATGGAGTTACGTATAAGTTGAGTCCAACTGCAAACAACATAGGGCATGGTTTATGTTGTTCGTTCTATTGGTTACTCCTGACTGTATTGACACAGATCTGCCAGGCGCATTACGTAAATAGAAGTATTAAGTCACCTGTCCTGTAAAACTCTTTTTATACTTACAAAACTTCTCACTATCTTGTCGGAGTTGGTCTCTGCATACACTAATTAGTTACATAATTCGTGCCCATCCCATTGTCCAATCAACTGACAATAAAATATATTAAAAAGAAAAATGAAAACTGACCTTAAATTGAGCGCAGGGAATGTCAGCTGGGCGCTTTGACGCCTGGTTGAAACGAACGTAGGCCTTAAAGGACAGAGAGATGCATTTTGTACATTCTTGAGTATAAACCAGTGGTGTATTGTAAGAGATGAATTTTGAACACTCTTGAATATAAACTAGTGGTGTGTTGTAATGAATCGACTATGAAAGCCAATGTCAGGGCCGTGGTAACGGGCGGGCGATACGTACGACCGTCTGGGGCGCTATTTCACAGATTGTATTGTTTTATTCTGTATTTTAACTAAATGAACATACAGCTATTTAATTAAATACCCACGTATAGTTATTATTATTCTCGTGACTATTAATACATTTTAAAAAAATAAACAGCATGGGTATTTTTAAAAGGGGGGAGGCGCAGAAGGAGATGCTCGCCTGGGGAGCCGTTTCCTCCAGCGCAAACTTGCTGCCCTGGACAAAGCACAATGCTAAAGTTATGGGAACACATAAATGCGTACAGATGTAGGCTACTACAAGATTCCAGGATTACTGTTGCTGGATGGAAACTACTCATTCATTTGCATATAGCATTGGACTGTTGTGTTTAGGGAAAGTTTAACGTTCAGTCACGTAGCAATAGACTGTTGCATGCTGATTAATTGGCCAAGTGTACTGACTTCATTGTCTGAACCATTACCTGAGGCCACACGGAAGCCGGTTGAACCTGAACAAAACGGATCATTTCATTATCGATCCGGAGGCGTATCTGGAAAAACCAGGCCGTTCTTATACAATTTCAGTCTTTATGATTTTTCCTGGTAATTCTGCCACCTGTCTACTGTGTTTACTGCGCCAGCTTCATTCGAAGAAATGACAACCTCTTGTTTTATTACCAGTATTACATTGATTATATGCATCAGTCGATTGTGTGCTACTTGATCGAATATCATTCTCCTCACGCAAACACCACAAATGATCGATCTGTGTAAATGAATTAATACTTTACGCCATGAATCGTATGATACGTATGCAGCGCAAATCCTGTGAACAAAGGGTCAACAACATCAAAATTGAATACCGTGTAAAAATGGTTGAAACTAAATAGTCCCCGGATGCAATTTTATTAAAACTTGATCCGCTTCATGGACCCTTGGAAATTTCTTCCAGTGTTTGTTATCTTTGCAATAAATTTAGTATTATATGAAGAAGAAAACTGTTTGTGCAGATATTCTCCATTATATATGACCGTCGTACATATTCATCAACTATTTTTTTTTTTTTATCGTCGATCGCTTTGGAATAAAAATATATATATAAAAAAATTCAGATGTGAAAAACTTGTAAGGATACAACTCAACCTGAAAATACTACAATAATGAACTCTACTGATTAAAAATACCTCACTGAACACATTAATTTTAACACTAGAACTCAGGTTATTAAAAAGATAATGTTAGCATAATAAGTCATAATATACAAGACCACAGTTTTGAACAAGTGCACACTGTATGTTAGACGGATACGATAACAGATGGAAATACTCATTGCCTACTTTTTGAAGTCGTGTCACGTGCATCACTGTATATATGACAGAACACGTTGATTAGAAATGCAAAGTAATGCGATTGATCAAACAAATTAGACGGATTTTATGTTATAGATAGTGATTTCTAAAACTCAACAAGCTCCATCGTATTGCATCTAATTACAACAGCTAATGTATAAGTTTTTAAAAAAAACTGCAGAGCAATCTAAGTATTGATAAAGCGATTACACGATTTCGCCAGTTCCCAATTTTTATCAGGAATAAGATCTATATAGTGTTTAATTCAGCCATCAATTGTAAACAAAAATACCTCGTGGTTACGAAACAAAAAAAAAAAACAACCATATGTAACTATTTCACTTGTTTTGAAAATTCTACCCATGTCAATATATTTTTCATTCCGTGGAGTAATATGCATGCTACGCTCGTCAACGGCGACTTTTACATCATTTAACAACTGTCCAATGCGCATTTCATACCAGTTAGCATCTGTCCAATGGCGACTTTTATCTCATTTAATAGCTGTTCAATGGCGACTATTATCTCATTTTAAAGCTCTCCAATGCGCAAATGATGCAACTTTGATTTTATATTGAGAGGAAATCGAATAAATAAACAGTGTATAACTCGGTTAACATAACTGCACATGGTTTCGGTGATTTTCCCCCACTATCACTAGCCAGAGACACATTCTTCCATTATTTTATTATGTTATGTTAAGGGCTGTAAGCAATATTTATTGGTCTATTTTTCAAATTTTATGTTTAAAGACGAATGCATTTGTTACACTTTATTAATTAGAAAATTTCAGATTTTATGTTTGAAGACGAATGCATTTGTTACACTTTATTAATTGGAAAAAAATAGTTAAGAACCGATGGTTTTTTTTGTTTCATTTAAAATAAAAGTTGCTTCAAAATTTGTAGTCAAATTTAATAGGCACTTTTATATATATATATATATATATATATATATATATATATATATATATATATATATATATATATATATATATATATATATATATATATATGTGTGTGTGTGTGTGTGTGTGTGTGTGTGTGTGTGTGTGGAGAGAGATAGATAAATAGATAAAGAATACAAATCATTATATTCGAATAACAGTTCTTTCAAGTGCACTGGATCCAGCAAGGGATAACGTGTGTCAGGGATTGATTAAGATAAATGCAATAAACTGACAATGAACAGTGAAAGACTAGTATCTAACTAGCCTGAGCGCTTTCGACTCTTAATGGCTCAAAGGCAAATACAAAACTTAGACAAGACAAAGAAATAAAACAGAAAAACCGTTGTGTTTGCAAAGCTTTACATGACTGTTTCAACAGGAATTAAACCTTTAAATGTATTATATTTCGACTAGTTTATTTCAACTTATTGCGGATGCTGAAAAATATTTTATATTGACCTAGAAATCGACGAGCCATAACGACATGTTATTTTACGTAAATTTATATATGCGCAAATTTTATCCCGGATATTTCATTGTTATAGTAGTAATTAGAGGTTATTGGGTGACTAGTAAGCAAATTTAGAGAATTATTTAAAAGAAAATGTGTCGGCTGCAAAAAGATAATTTTATTTGAGCATGGCTGTCTTTACAAACTGTAGGCGCTTTCAGCAAATACTTTTATTGTTTAGAAAATCTACTCCAATTTGAAATGCTGTACTGAGAACTTGCAACAATACTACATATGTATGTATGTATGTATGTATGTATGTATGTATGTATGTACGTGCGTGTGTATGTGTGTGCTATAAACTTCTTCTGGAAATACACCCCTAACCGTAACTTCCCAATTAAAATGTAGGTTTATTTAACCGCCATTGACACAAGCATCTCCAGAGTTGGAAAATACCACATTTTCACGCTTCCCTAAATAAAATGGTCACTGTAAAGTTTCAACTTATGACAAATATTTCAGCAAGTACCAATACTGATTCTGCAACATTTCAACTCTTGGGCATTTTGATAAATAAAACCAATTCTCATCCTCTTGACCAGTTTGCCTTTCACAGCAATCAAACAGAACCTCGTTAAATATCAATCATGCTTCCACGAGACACGTTAGTGTACCGTATCCCTTACATATGCCATGGATTTAATTCGGTGTCAAATCACACACATTAATTTAATTTGGCTGTATGTCACAGTGACACCTGCACATTCGCAGACATTCGAAAAATTCATATTGTTACAATATTTATATTTAGTTAATACAGTTCCTGGACGGATTGTTGAGGTGGGGGTATTGTAGAATATGAAGGTAAATTCACTCATTCTGAATGCATAAAAAGCATCAAGCAATTTTTTTAAAAAAAACAACATACAAACATACATATACACATACATGGCAATGATGTCTCTAAATCAAATTTTATGGATGTTTTAGGACGCTATATCACCTTTATTTACAGCGGTTCTTCACCCAAACATGTGAAATAGGAGAATAACTACTTATAGAGAAACGAATAATTTCATTATTGCCAAAGAAAAATAAAGATACAAGACTGATTTAAATAAAATGGTGACCCGTATCTCTCCATCACACTGATGTTAAGATGATAACAAGTGCTGAGCTAAGATACGCACGTACATGATGAATAGCAAGCAAAATAGATTTGCAAAAAATAGACACATTGGTTATAATTTTGGTTATACTGTTCGATTACTGTTTGAACTTATTGATTATATAGTAATGGAAAATTTTCGTTCGGGAAATTTAGTATACAATTGACTGCGACACAAAAGTTCATATACTTTCCTTTAACCAGAACGATCTGGCTTAGCATTTGGAGCCTCACGGTCCTTCAAGCGATGACATGGATACTCTTATCCATTTAAGGTCAACAGGTTTTTCTTGTGACCTTTGGTCAGGGATTACACAATTTGTAATCAAGATACGCGGCAATGTTTGGCATGGCATTTCCTGGAACGTTTAACATACCTCGAAAGCAAAGACTGTGTGTATATAGATGAGCAGACTATGTAAATGAGTCCCTTTCACCAGTAGAACTTGTCCTCAAAATTACGTAACTTTCGTCCAGATCGCAGAAGTGTCAGGCTGCGGATTTGAGTAAGCTTCAGAATACTCTACATACGAAAGTATATCTTTACATATTTTTTATGCTTAGCCAATAACAGCGCATACATGAATACTTTATCGATTTTCTTTGCTGCAAATGGTTTCACAGATTCAAAGTTTCATGTTTTATTTTACCTTTTTGTATCCAGTCAAGCATTAATTAGTAATTACAATCCTTATTGTTTTTCTAATATGGATTGTAAACAACATTTATTATTTGGTTCTGAAGTTTTAATTTCTGCTTAGTGTCGAATTTATCTATTCTGCACAGGTTCATTCAATATAGCTGTGAACGCTAGTGCAGCTGGGGGCTCTAACTTCCCCTAAATTAATCTACACTGTGAAATACAATATAGCCCACGCAAAACCTAAGGGAATTTGAAGTGTCAAGCAAGGAGAGAGAGAGAGAGAGAGAGAGAGAGAGAGGCGACATTCAATTTGATTGTTGCGAGATTATACAGTTAAAATGTTATAAACTGTCCATATACATGTTTGCCCATGTCGGTGATGAAGTGTTTATCTGACAGAAATGTGCCAGTAACAAAGTTTGCTCAGGAGGACTGCCGACTTCTCGAAGGTCCCATCTTCATAGAATGTAAACATACTTCGCTGGTCAGTAACAACTGAGCGCATTTTGACATTTTTTATTTAACATTTTTGGAGACTTTATCAATTTTTTTCCCATTTTAAACAAAACAAACAATTGCAATTTGGAGATAGGTTTCATACTAATTGATGTCATGTTGTAGATTCATACTAAGTCATGTCATTTTGTAGATTTGTTTCAAATTGTTTTATAAAAATGCACCAAGACGTATAGTAGGAACTTGATTTATGTGGTCATAATTTAATGTGGCATTAAAATTATTATGCGGAAATTTTTTTTAAAAAATGAGAAACAAACCAAAATTTTCCGATAAGAACACAACATAAAATTGAACCTTTGGAAATCTCTCCAAAAATGATGATAAAGAGCTTGATTATTAAGCACAGGAAATAGATATAATGTTGTCTCTTTCATTTAAAGTGCTGAATCACATTTGTACCCGCCTCTGCTATTTCTGCAAAACAAAGTTATGTCTCGAATATATATGCAGGCGCAGAAATATACAGACAAATAAAAAATTTTATTCGCCAAAAATTTGTCTTTTAAACACTTAAGCATTGACTGTGAGTATTGGGATTAGGAAGATCTCATACATGATCGCTCCATCTGACGCAGTGTCATCCACACTGGAGCTACAGAACAAGTTAGTGTTTATGTTTTGGTCATCTTCTAGTTCAAAGGACAAACAACATCAACAACAACCAAGATACGGGTTTCATTCCCTTTTTTATCAACAATCTAAACAAGAATGTAAAGTTATAAATTTTATATATTTAAAAAACTATTTATTTATATCTTGCTTGTTTTACAGAATCCCATAAGGGGCATTTCAACTTTACAGATATCTAAACAAAACGTACGTACGTAAATAAACTACACAAAAAACAATTGTAATCTCGAGGCGATTCTTTTGTTCAAGTATTGGCTCAAAAATGACTTAGTCAAGGGGTCATGAAATCAGATAGGTGCCAAGTGGATAGGCTGATATTACTTCAGTTACAGGGCATATAAAGCAATGAGGTACTTTAAATCTCGTCATAGCTTCCACTACGATTACAGATTTAATCGCTTACATAGCTACAGCTTAAACCTGTCTGCTATAGTGGAGTTAAAATTAACCCTGTAAAAAAAAGAGCGAAAAAATCATGTCCTTATTGGAGGATTTACGTGTACACAATCCCAGACATGATGTCCAGCAAATCCTAACTTCTCTGCTGTAAAAACTCTTCATCAAAATCTTATCTTTTCAGCTATTCTCTGTTAGGAGCTTTCTCTCAAGGCTCTTGTTTGACATCTTCCTTTTTCAGTTTCACTTTCTCAGCCTAACCGTATTTTGTGAAGACATCTGTCAAGCTGTATTTGTATCCATCATTATATATTTCATATGATAGCATGTCAACAATACGTACATGCCACATCGAAAGTTCACTTTAGAGTGGTTGGGTGATCTTGTATGTGCAGCAGTTTGCAACGTTTCTTCAATCTTTTCAAATCTATAGAGGAACTGATTTTTATATAATATTTTGTCACTGATTTGGTTGATTCTAAAACAGCTATTGCATATATTTAGTAATTTTAGTTAGTATATGTTCTTTTAAATATACCTTTACTCTCCATGAATTCTATATCCGTTTTTGTTGAATCATTGAATCAAACTGTAATTTAAATTTAGCCGAATTACAATTCTTTGTTGTTACTCGCATAAGATATACCATTTATTCGTTCCACATATCGTTGTCTTGACCAGCTTGCTATTAGATTGATGATGCTTATCTTCCGTGAGCTAAATAGTACTTTAAATAGTCCAGCAATTTTTGATGGATAGCTATGAAACTTATTATGATCGTCATCACAGGACGTTGCACATGTCATCCAATCACTATACTTTTGCAATTTTGGTACGAGTTATTGTACGAGTTATTATTTTTTTTACTTGCAGATGAATGCAATATACGATAAAATCGTCACAGATTTAACTGAATAGATCTCTACGAAATTTTTGGAAACAGTTATTAGCATCATGTGAAGATGCACATATCAACAAATCACTGTGCTCCTGCGATCTAGGTTAGTGTTATTGCCCTTCTTGAATCGTACCCTGATGTACTGTACAACAAAATCTTGTGAACACAACTAAAATTTTCATCGGATCGCTGAAACTGTGTTCATGTTATTACGTTCGTCATCTGAAGATACACATATTGTCAAATCAGTTTGCTCCTCAGTGTCCATAGTGTTGTTGTCCTTGCAACACAATGCAGCGTTAGACATAATCTCAACTTATTTTGCAATTTTATGGATTGGTACATATAATGGTCACCATTTAGAGATGCAAATGCAATTATAAATCATTCTGCTCTCACAATTTTTTTTTAAGTGTATGACAATTTTGTGAACGCAGTTACACTTAGTTTTAGTGGATTCCTGTGAAACTTAATAATATTATGCTCATCATGAGAAGATATGAACATTTACCAAACATTTCACTCGTACTGTTCTCAGAAGTGATATGGCCCCATTCCCTTTTATCACCATTCACTCATCTTCATCATGGGATACGGTTGGGATGTCGAGAACGAAGGCGTATTATACGCGCGCACATTGCCTACAGTTTCCTTAGTTTGTTGCTTAAATAAACAAAAAAATATTTTACTGTAGCACAACTAGCTCTGACCACACTATTATCCCATCCAGACTTTGCAAACAAACACACCATCTCTTGATACCGAAGTGATGCTTTCGTTTTGAACTCATGAAACGTGTCTATCATCTTTATGAAAACTTTTAAGTTCGATATAAAGTATCTTTCCGAATTTATTTATGTGATGTACACAAATTTCAGTTTGGTGCTTTGAGTTTAACTGTCTTCACATACTGTCCATATCAATGCAGACTGCGGTCCAGGGACTTGGGGATACTTTTGTTTAGAACAATAAGTATGAGTAGTTATCTATATCAATGTGTATTACAGTCCAGACACCTGAGGTTATTTTTGGATAAAAAATATGTGAGTGAGTGAGTGGTTTTTAAATGTTCTCATATAGGAATATGATATTTCAAATTGTAAACAAAATTACTGTCTAGTTTAACCTGGCTGACAGGTTCTATAAATAACTGTGTAAGACAGCACTAATGCATGCTACGGTTCTGGTACATATCGTGATTTAGACAAAAAATAAGAGTGGTATAGAGATGTTTTTGTACAGGATGCGAGATTTAAAATTGCAAAAAATAGCATTGGTATAGCACAGGCGATTTGTATAACAATTATGCAGTCGCTGTAGGCATCTATCTACCTCACAAACTAGAATCCAATGCATTACGGCTTGTGTAATAATCAGAGACACTATGGAAAGCTTTTCAGTTTGCTGTATATACGTTATGCAATTTCAGGAATAGCTATGCAAGTTTCATTTTAGAACCCGTTCTCTCTCGATCGATCGATCGATTAATCGACCTCACAAACCAATCTTATTTAAGAGTAATAAAACTAAAACCAGTTAACCATTCGAAATATAATATGCTATTCAATATTTTATATAGACATATATCTTTCAGCATTTCAATATCGGTTTCTTTTATTAGTCTAAAAAATACGACATATCTTGAAATAACAGATCTTGAAAACAATATTAATACATTTCATGGCATAGACTGGCCGAAAATATTTGGAAAGAAATAATACGAATAAAGCTTCAGAAGTACAAAAGTAAATCATTAATTGTACAATAGAACCAGGTAGGCTCATCTCTCACTGTTACCGACCCACATAACGTTATTCTGCTATTAATTCGGGGCAACCACATTAGATACTCCAACATTTTTTTACATCAGATTTGCATTACATGATTAAAAGTAGTTATACTCGCACAAAAATAACAAAAAATTATCAAGTGTAAAGAAGAAATAATAATTTAATTACTCGAAATAGAAGTACACAACGCTGTTTCATTTTATTTTCAAATAAGTGTTATGTTTATCAATATTTTTGTACCGTGCAAGGGGGGGGGGTACAAATTCAACACAAAATTATTTCCTTTCTTATTTGTATGGAATAATGGAGCTAATGTGATTGACGATATTGACTAGAAACGACAAGCTTTTAATTTACGCTCGCACACACTAAGACAATTTGAAAAATAAAAACAAACAATAAAATGAACTGGTAAGCTTCATATTGCAGCAACCAAACACTAACAAAATGCTCAACATTATTCTCTCTCTCTCTCTCTCTCTCTCTCTCTCTCTCTCTCTCTCTCTCATGTGTAATTGAGTGTGTATTATATGCAGCAGTGTTACAACCTGAAACCTAAAATTAAATATATTTGTTATAATATCTCTTGTACACTACTCTTAGAAAAATGTATACGTATTCTGTAGAATATTGTTTTATAAATCAATATTGATAATTTGACCGGAAGACTTAAATTGAGAATGCCGTTGTGCAGATGCATATAGTTTTTTAGCATAAAAAAATGAATATAAATATTTTAATTAGAATGAGCAAGATATGTCAGTTGGTGTTTTCTCTCATATATTTGTATGTTAACGAAGTATGATTATTTTCTTTGAAAGAATATCAAGATTGTTTGTTTAAATTTAGTTTTTTTCCTAAAACCTATCTTACTTGTTGCTTGAAGAAAAGGAACTTGTTCAAAGTATTGTTAAGTTCGGCCGAATTGTCTTTCGAGTTGGGCCGAATTGTCTTTGGGACAAATTGGCTATAAACCGGCATAAATGATACAACTTTTCCATCCCTCACCCTATTCGATCCCACAGCTTGAATCCACTTTTTTTTCTGGTAAAAAGAGTCTTTCGGAAAAAGAAAGAACCCTTTTTCCCATCATCACTCTTTTGGTTACATCCATATGCAACACAGTGAACCATATTTGCTGTACAAAAGTATGATCGTAAGATATATCACATAGACATTTATGCGGGGAAATTAAACACTTGAATGGCTAGGTTGAATAGAAGGGATAAATGTACGTTATATCCGTTTTTGGCAAAAGGAAACTACCGATTGTTTACGGAGATTGCCGAATAATTTTTTCAGTAAAAAAGTGGATTTTTTAAGTCTAATTAAACATTTTTATGGTGTGCATACATAACAAATGCGTTTTGTTTATGACTATAATAATATCACACGTTTGTACAATATGGGTGGCCAGTGACCTTTAAGACGTTTGTTAAACAGGATGGAAACTGTACCTTTTAATAGCTCAAGAACTCAGCAAGATGACTGCATTAAATGTATATGTATAGTATAGTACCATATTATTATCATAATTTTTAGTGCCTTCAAAATGACACCATTTCTGCCATTGTGCTTTTCATTAATATTGATTTACCACAAAACAAGTCGCTGCTGATAACCCCAACCGTAACTGACACCTGCTGTACAGCATTGTTCCATTACAGGAATTAACACACTGTGGTTACGAGTGAGGATATAGCAATCGATAATTTTAAATAGATTTCCCAAACGTTCCGGAATGAATATGAAAGATGACAAGTACCACTTGAGGGCTATTCCGACCATGTACCTATCATGTGGAAATTTGGTACTATCGTATACATAGTAAACCAGTATACTTCTGCTTTAGTAACTAGCATGTGTATGAAGGTCGTGGGGTATAAATATGGAAACTATTTACAGTCAAAAAGATCTTTAAAAAACTTTCATTGACTCCCTTCGGTATTCCAAACTACGATACTATTATGAACATACCTGAACAAATTCATTGCAGAAAATGGATATGACAAAAATGAACCACGCCCAGTGAATGGAAACATTTGAGCCAGTCACATGACTTTAAGTAAAGTTAATATGAAACGATATAAAAAGAAACAGTGAACCATATGTTTTTAAAGAAATTCCTAAACCCCGCTTCACCCCACACCCCCAATAAATACAGCCACATAAAAGCAGAACATTTATTTAAACAGTCAAGACATGCACGTTTAATGCCCGGAAAAGGATTCATCTTTACATTTTGCAACACATCGTGGCTGTATAAATATCTCAAGAGATTTCAATTATTCACCATAATCTCCTGCGTTAAATCTATTGTGGCGATCCTTGCCTACTAATGACTTTTGCTGCAAAGACGGATCTCTGGGTTGTGTCAGACAAAGGATGCCCAGTTTGGTAACAACGTCACTAGAGATTTATCATGCGGACCTAAGCACTTTATCGCAAAATATTACAGCTCGTTTGTATGAAAGTTTGCCGCCTTAGGGGAGAAACTAACTGACAAATCGATTAATCCAGAGTTAATTTCGTGTGCACAATGGTATATATGCATGACTGATTCCCCGTGTTCATCTTAGACTTTTGTTTCAGATCATCTCGACATATCAAAAGTTTGCAAAGAATTAAGAATTTGTCAGAGTTTCCTTTCTATATAAAGTAACAAAGTGTATGACACACTACTGTACGATATAGTATATTTCAGACAATTCGCATCGGTCTATATAAAGTAATTGTGCACACTTTACTACTGTACAACATGGTATATTTCATTCAGTTAGTATCCGTTTACATATTGTAATAAAATGCATGTTATACTACTGTACGATATAGTATGTTTCATTCAGTTTGCATTTGGGATCTTTAAATAGCTACTAAACAAAATTACGCTATAATAAAAAGGGTACATGCAACATGGAATATTCATGACTTTACAAAACGTTTATCACATAAGAAAGAAGATGATAACGGAGTAGGAAACTGGTTCTAATCTAAATATTTATATCTTTCCAAAACCCCAAAAGTATCCGGCATGAAGGCAACATGATCTATTATTATTATTATTAGTAGTAGTAGTAGTATTGATGCTGCTACAAAACACATACTATGCATATGCATGTATGTATATATACACACCAGACAGAACGGAAAGTACTATCCATGGATTCTATATAAAAATGCTTGATAATAGTAGGCAGAATTAATATTTAATACAAACAATACTAACATACAGGTTAGAGAATTTTTAATTCGTCCTCTACGGAGATTCCAACCCAGGCCCGCCGATAAAAGGCACCCATCGCCGATAAAAGGCACCAGCCCATATTCCTTCACGACTAAGCACGCATCTAAAAACAAATAATGCGACTGAATTGGTGTTATATGCACTCGTGCGTAGCAGACACATTCGCATGACGACCTAATAATTAATTCTCATCTATCTACACAGTCATTCCGGATTCCTATGAAAGAAATCAAGATATATATATATATATATATATATATATATATATATATATATATATATATATATATATATATATATATAATCCCAAACGTATACTGTGCCAAGAATCATACTGAGAAACACCTCTATTATTAGATTATAAATTATAAAATAATTTCATCAATTTCACATCTATTATTGTCTGTGGTCTGGAAAACGAAACAACAAGGAAGCAAAAAATGATAGGAAGGTAGTAAACCATGAAGAAAAGAAAATATGCAACACAAATATTGATTGCATTACCTTGTTCTTTTGCAAATCGTGTATCCTGATTAAGATTAATGGGGAGAGCAGTTATTCCTATAGTTAATTCTACTGAGTGGAAAAGATTCTGTTCAGTATGCTCCATTTCTCCTATGACTAATTTGTTTTTCTTTGCGATGTAGGACACAGAAATATAATACAATTTAAAATTTCAATCAGGCCTTGTAAATTCACCTTGTTTCTTTGTTTACTGGCTGCATATGTGATATTTAGGAAAACGCATTACACAATTTAGTACTTCTGAATTTTTTGTGTGTCACCAAGAATGAGTTGCTGAGGTGAGAATTTAATTTGTAATCCAGTCTTTTCATTAGGTATTCAGAAAGGATTAACCAACACTCATTAATATGAGTTATATTCCCAAAACAAATGCTGAATGGTTTCTTCTTTTTCATTGCAAAAACTGCATAGATTATTTTTAATTGATCCAATCTTGTTTAAATTGCTTTTTACAGAAAATATTATATGTGAAGCATTGTTTAATTTCTCCAAACAACTTCATCAAGATATTATCCAAAAAATTTTGGATTTAATTATCGTTCTAATCCACAAACATTTTAGTGATTGAATGAGGGTTTTTTTTAAAAAATTTATTAGGTAAAAACCAACAACAAATGATTACGGCGGGAGAGAGCTAGCGCTTTTTGTAAAGTCATTCTTCCGATAGGAGTCAGTATTAGTTTTGACCATTGAGTAAGCACAGATCGCATCTTGGGAATGTATTTTTAATAATTCATATCTATTAATTCATCTAGGTTCACCGAAAATTATACTAATAATACCAAAGTGAGATTCACCCCACCCCCAAATTAATTTTTAGCGGTGGTGATGGTATACATCTTTGCTAATTGTTTTACTTTCTATCCATATTACTTCCGTTTTATCATGATTGACTGTCAGACCTGATACTAAAGAAAAAATCTGTAATATATTCAGAGCGGAATAGTACGATTTCTGGGAACTTTGAGTGATAACTGTTGTATAATCAGCAAACTGTGTAACATGATGTTATTCATTATTAACTACTATACGTTTAATCTCTCTATATTTCTTATCAGAACTGACAATATTTACGAACAAAGTATAAAAAGGTATGGACAGATAAGATCTCTTTGTCTGCAGGTACTGCATACTGCAAAGAAATCGTATATAACACAGTTCTGTATAAATGCTGAGGACATATTTGTTCGAAATATCTTAATCCACGTTAGTAGTGTAGTGGGGTAGTATAGCGACAATGAGAAAATACATTACGGACCCCTCCTGGGCTCATATGGCTTCACGATTTATAGGCCCAAAACCACAGCCTGGGCTCATATAGCGACAATGGGAATTTTGTATAGCGACTAGCACACCCTGGGCCTGTATAGCGACAAGAGGAATGGAACAGGTAGGGTGACGTCACGGTACTGGACACTGGCAACAATGTAGCAAGGACCGTGACGTCATGCCACCTGTGTCATTTCTATATACAAACACGAATCTGTCGCGTTCGTGTCAGTGAATAGTAGAGTAGGGTTTTAAATGTTTTTTTAGGCAAGAAAGAATAAATCTTTTCGAGGCAATGGAGTGGCCCTGAAAAGGGCCGTTGTTTGTTATGTTAACACCATTCCGTTAACATAGAGGGCATCGCATAGGCCTTCTTCTCTTCCTCAAGCTTCGTCTAACCTCTGGTCCATAAACAAGAACTCGCTTCAGACAGCCTTGTCTTTCCACATAAGTCCTTCTTTTCCAAATGCTTGTCTCGGTGATCCTAACGATTCTCCATGATGATCTGACATACATGGGTAAGTCCGTACGGAAAAACGTTGGTCCACATCTTTGTGATGAGAACAGGTGAAGGGAATGAAGTGAACCGCGTTTATTTATAGTGGAAGACCGGATCGAAACGGATTGAAATTGTCCACCAATCCCAACACGCGTTACAAAATTCACTCACTTCGCGGAGTCTGTCTTCCAATCCAAAGAGAGCTAACTGTGACGTCACATTTCCTATATAGGTGCGCTAGCGTCTGTGCGCAGTGAATCGATGCGGTATTGTTTTGTGAAACATGACTGAAACTAAGAAGACAATGAATTGGGGTGCACCGGCTGTGGAGACGAAAAGCGATGGCATAGCAGTGGCTACCAAAGTTAACACTGCGCTACTTCCAGAAGAGGTTGATTTCAACTGGGATTTAGTAGATTTTTTCTCTTCTTCGCAAGAATTTGTTACGGTACCAGTACCTTCGCCACTTTCTCCTTCTTTACCACACGTCGACGATTTTAAACAAAGACAGAAAGAAGAATTGGAGAAATTTTTACAGCAGCAGAAAGAGGCAGAACAAGCATTTCTCCTTGAACAGCAACAGCGAGAAGAAGTGGTAAGAAGGAAACGACAGGAAGAGGAAGCAGTAGAGAAGAAACAAAGGCTAGAAGAAGAGAACAGTGAAAGTCAAACGGTAACGGTACTCTTGGACATTTTGGCCGAGTTAAAAAGTCTGAAACAAATGTATCAGACTTCTTTATTACGACCCAAGAGAAAAAGACCTTCCCAAGCCAAACAGCCCAACCCTGTTACTACACCAGAGATACCACCCCTAGTGATTTCTACTAAATCATTGACAGGAACAAGTCCACAAGTAGGCCTTGGCCGTGGCAAAGGCTTAAGGCAGTTAAAGCGGATTGCTTCTCGTTCCTGAGTTTGTTCTAAGGAAAAAAAAAACAAACACCCAACGGTCCTTTTCAGGGCCACTCACTTCTTTCGAAAAGAGAGACTATTCATTTTGCCAAAATCAATTAAAACTCAAAATCCCTTCTTTAACCCTATGATGTACGTGTTGTGAGTGCATGAGTGTAGGTCCTTATTATTCTAAACAATCAAAACCAAGAGACACTTACGTTTTTTCAGTCTAGTCTATTTTGGTACAAATTTTTACAATTCAATATTACAACATAACACAACACAACACTTTTAAAAAGTTCATAGACTTCTTCTGTGTCTTTTTTCTTCTTCTTTCACTCTCTCTGTTTTCTTATTGTCTATACTTTCACAAGTTTTTCCTCCTCTTCTTCCTCACATTTTTCTCTTCTTCTTTTCTTTTCTGTCTTCTCTTTCTGAACGTAACCGGATTCTTCCTTTGCCGAGGGCACCTCTTCTTCTTCTTCCTCCTCCTGCTCCTGTTGTTTCTGAGGGCAGTCTGAAGACCAATGTCCTTTCTCTTTACAATGATAACAAGTATCTTGACTTTTGTCTCTTTTGACACTGGTCTTGCTTTTTTGACGATCTGGACATTCTGTAGCCCAATGCCCTTTCTTCTGATAGATATAGTAAGTATCTTGACTTTTATCTCGAAAGGAGGGAGAGTAGTCCGTCGGCTTGTCTGAAGAAAACTTTCGCATGACACCTCGCAAAGCTCTAATCAGAAGTTCGATCTGTGTGGGTTCTTCCATCGTGCTGATCGGCTTGAGAGTGAAATGAATACTGAGAGGGAAGTCACCAGCCCTTTATATATGCACTAAGCCTAACATGGATATATAGGGGTCCATGGCGTTTCAAATGTAGTCATTCGACTTTTAGCAGTCAAGATGAAACGATCGCATCATTTTGTAAAGAAAGAAGAAGAAAGTAAGAGGCAGAAACGTGATTTATCGCCTCGCACAGTAGCTGAAGTCTTGGCTCAAATTCATGCCAGCGATTTTGAAGATGATCAGATTCTAGGCCCAGAGAGTCTACACTCAGTCAAAGTCCATCACCACCAGTAAACCCTCAAAAGTACTACCACATTCGAGAGACGGACAAAAGCTCCTCCAGAAAATTTAGAACTACGGCCTACACGTACGCAGTGAAGTTTAAAGATTTCAAGTTCGACGTACCGTTGGAGAAAGCAGAAGGGTTCATCACTGATGTGTGGCAATCTTTGTTAACTACACTGAAACGGCAATGTCAAGCCAAAGAAGACGATCGCTTGAGACTTTCTATTCATCACGACAATTTGAAGTCCCCCGTTTGGATCGAGTTTAGCAGTCCAGCAGAACTGACACCTTCCAAAGTCATGGACAAGATTCAACACGTGCAACAATCCAATGACAAGTTTCACATCACCGATGGAAAAGCGACACTGTTCATGACCCACGTGTCTCCTCCCCAAGGGGCAGGACATGGCAAAAAAAGGTGATCTTGGTAGACAATCTTCGCAGCATCAAGCGCAGTCTCGTCCCAATTAACAACCCTCAAGACCAGATGTGTTTAGCCCGTGCCATCGTGGTGGGACGAACGTATGCCGACAAGAACGACACGGCAGAATGGAAAAGAACCTGGAAAACTATTCGACGATCGGACCGAGCCAAACAACAAAGAGAAGCAGAACTCCTGTTACAGCAAGCGGGGATATCCAAAGACATACCCTGTGGCATTCCTGAAATGCAAAAATTGCAAGATGTCTTGGCTCCACGCTACACCTTGAAAGTACACCCTCAAGAAGTGCGCGGACCTCTGTTGTTTCGAGGCAAAAATTTCAAAGACGGAAAATATATTCACGTCTATCATCACGATGAACATTTCGATGTCATTACCAGTATCACTGGATTCCTGTCATGCAGTTATTACTGTGAGAAATGTGACTATGGCTATAACAATCGAGAGCAACATAAGTATTGCGGATCGAAATGTGAGGGATGTTTAGCCTCTAAGCCCTGTCTGGACGAAGAACAAGAACGAGTGCATTGCCCAGCTTGTCAGCGCACGTTTGTCAGTCCAACTTGTTACCAACAACATCTAAAGACGCAAGGTTCACATCAGAAAAGTGCTTGTCAGCTCCTGAGATTGTGCCCTACTTGTGGATAAGGCATACGTACCAATAATGCCAAGGCGCACGTCTGTTCAGGAAAGAAACGATGTCACATTTGTCACCAAATCGTGGACTTGGAACACCAATGCTACATTCAAAAATATCAATCCAGATATGAAGAAGATGATGACCAGAAGAAAGATAATTTCATCTTTTTCGATTTCGAATGCATGCAAGAGACTGGTATTCACATTCCTAATGTCTGCGTGGCTCACCGAGCGTGCGAGAAGTGCATCCAAGAACCTATCTTGACTCATTGCCCTCACTGTAGCAAGATTCCTGGAGGACGTGAAAAAATCTTTTGGAGACCGAACACGCTAGCCGATTTCGCCCAATGGATCTTAAACCCTATCGACGAGACGTGGAGCCAAGAAGACATCGAACGTTACGGAGATTGTCATCGCTATGCCACGGTGATGGCTCACAGTTTCTCGGGATACTATGGACTGTTTCTGTTGAGATACTATACAAAGTACCGAACGTCCGAAAGTGACTTTGAACGGAGCCAAAATCATTTCCATGCAAGTGGGTCAAGTGCAGTTTAAAGATTCGATGAGTTACTTGGCCATGCCTTTGAGTCGCATGCCTAAAACGTTTGGAATGACAGAAATGGCCAAAGGCTATTTTTCCGCACTTTTTCAACACCGAAGCCAATCAACATGTCGTTCTACCCCATTTGCCTGAGGCTCACTATTACGACCCCGACAACATGCGTACCGAACAACGAGAAGCTTTCTACGCATGGTACCAGACTCACGCCTCGGACCCTTTCGACTTTCAGGAAGAAATGTTAAAATATTGTCGTTCCAACGTGGACATTTTACGGCGTTGCTGTGGAAAATTTCGAGAACTGTTCATGGAACACGGAGGGATCGATCCTTTGAAAGAAGCCTGCACCATTGCCAAAGCGTGTTCCTTAGTGTACCGCCAACGATTTATGCCCGAAAACACCCTAGCTGTCATTAGTCCTCAAACAACCAATTTTGTCAAACGTCAATACTCGGTCAAAGCCCTAAGCTGGCTACATTACTTGTGTGACAAGGAAGACAAATGGATCCAACATGCCCGCAACGGAGGAGACGAAAAAGCCATCGGAAGGTATTCAGTACATGGCTGGGACTTAGAAAACCCCCAGATTGTGTACGAGTTTAACGGTTGCTTATTTCACGGATGTCCTATCTGCTACCCTCAACGTAACATGACAAATCAGTTTTTACAACGGACCATGGAAGACTTGTATCAGGCCACTTGTCAGCGACGCTTGAAGTTAGAAGAGCAAGGATACCAGGTGGTATAATTGTGGGAACACGAATACGATCAGCGATTGAAAACCGATCCCGAGTTTAAGCGCATCGTGGAAAGTTACAAGCTGGTGGACCCACTAAACCCAAGGGACAGTTTGTACGGAGGACGGACGAATGCAACCTGTTTGCTATACCAAGCCGACGAAGAGAAAGGAGAAGAAATCAAATACTTGGACGTGTGTTCTCTGTATCCGTACGTGTGCAAATATTGTCACTTTCACGCAGGGCACCCACAATTGCTAACGGAACACATTGACGTGGACAATATTCGACAATACGAAGGATTGATCAAATGTAAAGTCTTGTCTCCCACGTACTTGTACCATCCCGTTTTACCACATCATTGCCAAGGAAAACTGATGTTTCCCTTGTGCCGTACCTGTGCCGAAACGTGTAACCAAGACCAACCTTGTCAGCACACTCAGGAAGAACGCGCCTTGACGGGAACGTGGGTCAGCGTGGAATTGTTTAAAGCTCTGGACTTGGGATACCAACTGTTAGAAGTGTATGAAATTTACCACTTTCCCAAGACAGAAAAATACCACAAGGGCGACGAGACTCAGAAAGGCATTTTTGCAGACTACGTGAATGCCTTTTTGAAACTGAAACAAGAAGCTAGCGGCTATACTTCCTGCTGCCACACTCCCGAAGACCAAACGAAATTCAAAGAGAAATACCGGGAGCAGGAAGGCATCACTTTAGACCACGTCGAGAAAAACGAAGGAAGGCGATCGTTTCCCAAAGTGATGTTAAATTGTTTGTGGGGCAAAATGGCACAACGACCGTATTTACCCAAGATGGAGTACTTGACAGAACCTTCCCGCTACTTCCAGATGATTCACGACAAAACCAAATACATGAAACACGTGAACGTCCTTCGTGAGGACTTGATCTTAGTCAATTACGAAGAAGAACTGGACTTTGTAGAAGCCGACGAATTTGGAAATTTCATCATTGCGGCTTACGTGACAGCCCATCCTCGCTTAAAACTGTACGAAGCTTTAGAACTGTTAGGAGATCGTGTGCTGTATTTTGACACGGACAGTTGCATCTACATCGATCGCCTGGGTCAACCTCACCCTGTCATCGAAGGAGACCGTTTAGGAGCCTGGACGGACGAGCATCCCGACGACAAGATTCTAAGTTTTGCAAGTGGCGGTCCCAAAAATTACGGCTACGAATACCGGGACAAACAAGGAGAAGTGTACACGGAGTGCAAAGTGAAAGGATTGACTCTCAATTATCGCACCAGTCGAGTGGTGAACTTTGGCGTCTTGAAAGAAGCCTTGCAGTCTGGACAGGATGGAAATTTTAAAGTGACCACCCACAAACCGCACAAGATTGTACGTTTACCCACTCACCAAATCGTCAGCCACCCCTTGGAAAAAGTCTATCAAATCGTGTACCAGAAGCGAGTACGGCTTCCCAATCACTTTACTTTACCGTACGGACACGCTGTAAAAAAAAAAAATGGTTCCAAGACGATAGTCACCAACAAGAAGGATGTCTTCGACACAGCAAGAATCCAGTGAGAAACACACAGAGAACTCCAAGTTCAAACCATACCATTTTCCTGTTTTCTTGCCTGAATATTGCAGTTGTGCCAGTCGATTGGAAACGTTTCAAAAATGGCCGACGGATAGGGAAAGATTACCTACTGCGAATGTTTTAGCTAGAACAGGGTTTGTCAACTTGGGACCTGAGACTGGATTGGGACACGAAGTACAGTATTTCAGTTGTGGCCTGAAGTTGCGTATGGATCGATGTATCTATAAAGATTCAGCTATTCTGGAACATACTCAATGGTCTCCGCATTGTCCTTACCTTTCTATGACATTTCCACCCATCACACTACGGTTCAGTTATGACGGTACCTTAGAGAAGGTAGTACCGTTGTCCAAGAAGAACGAAAGGAAGACTTCCAAAACTAGTCATAAAACAGGAACGATGTACAAGCTCGAGACTTCATTACGACTAGTATAAAAAGGGACAACGTCCAAGACCGATAGTTCATTGTGACTACCATTGCTAAGCGAGAAAGATGAATCCTTTCACACAACAAGTATCAAGCAAGAGTAAACTCGAGTACGATGCTGTGCCTTGCGATGGCAGGGATGCCGTACGCTACGACCTTAGCGATTCAGTACCACATCATCATGGGAACTTTGCTATAACTATTACTACTACTACCATACCTACCATGGAAAGTGATGCTGTGCGTGTCAAACCTGATGGATGCGACAGCGATGCCACTCGTTATCGTACACCTTTTCACTTTACTGGTTTTCATGGTGGATGTCATCCTAATGAAACCATGCGGCTACCACCCTACGGATGTCATGTAAAACTGAGCAGGCTCCTGCATATTTCACCGTACCCTCATCGAAATGAACCTGTGAAAGACGAATATTCATTCCCTGTGCGTTTGCCAGAATACTGTGACTATGAAAGTCGGATCCAAACCTTCCAAGGAAAATTGCCAAAATATCTGGACCTACCCCTGAAGAATTAGCTAGAGCTGGATTTATCTACTTGGGCGAAGGGGGTAAAGTCAAGTGCTTCAGTTGGGGTGTGTCACTTCACGAGTGGGAGAAGAAAGATTGCGCTTACCTGGAACATGCTCGATGGTCTCTAGATTGTCACTACCTACCTTTAGTGGCACCTCGTCATTGAAATGGGCATACCATGTCGTGTAAGAAACCAGCTGATTGGTTAGGAGTCAAACGTTGGACAACCCCTAGACAAGTATTTAAACCCGATGTAAAAAATAATCTTCAAAGATTACCAAACGAATTGCAAGAGAAGATCTACAAGGACATTTGGCAGGGACTTGCCAGAGCCAAATCTCAATTAATGACTGTAGAACTTTTGTGTCGAGAAATTCACAAGAGGAAATTGACCAAAGTCAACAAACAAGTCCGATTTCTCTGGATCATGGGTGCGTTCTTCCTACTATTCCGCTTTAGACCATTTACATTTGAAGATTTTATTGACATTCTTGGCCGTTACCCTGAATGGCAGTGGTCAGAAATGACTCACTACGTTCATTACTTTCGCTCTATGAGAAGTGTTTGACTGACATGGTTATGGATACTTTACAAGAGAACATTCATGGTTTGCCTGTGGAACTGAGAGAACGCATTTACCGTGAGTTCGTCAAAATACAAGTGAAACGCAAAGAACCATTGCATCCGTTATGTCACCGATGTTGGAACCACTGGTACCTAAATGCTATAAGAAGACTGATTCTGATGAAAGTGTTCCAATGGTCAGACATTGATGAATAGCGTGAAATTCATAAAGTTTTAGATACCACTCATTCAACTTACAAGGTGATATTAGGACACCGAATTCCAACGGACGAGTTAGAGGATTACAGCAAATCTTTACAAGAACAATTCTTTCTAGTTCAAGAGGAAACTTCTGTGCGACTTGTGATATGTGAGTTAGTGACTAAACTTTTTTGGTACGGTACTAAAATAAAATCAAAGCTATTCAAAAAGTACACTTATTACCTGACACCAAAGAGGGTATAAAAACGGACTACCATGCCACGACCTTTATCATTCGTGATACAACAGATTCCGTGGAAGGAAATCAATGACACTATTGAAACGGTAGAGGATTACGTTAGTCTATTACGAGAACTGTGTCCATTGAATTGGGGTCGACGTGTTGTGTGTGTCTTAGTGACTTGCTTTCCGGGATTTCGTTTGCCAGCCGATTCCTTATGGACTCTTGACGAACAGTACCTACCATTCCAAAAAGCATGAAAGTGGTTCCTTTAAATGTACACGAGAGACTCATTCTGCTCAAAGCTTTGCGCTTTCATCTTGATACTTCTCAACCTCTACTGGAAAACAAGATTCGTCAACTTTTAGGCACTGAAGATGTGTACGACGACGTGTGTGTAGCTTGTGACTTACACCTTCACTGGAAAGATGTACGTGACTGGAAAAGTTGGGGGTTTGAGGCTTGGACAAAAGAAGTGGCACACTATGCCAAAGATTTGTAATCCTAAAAAATTAAAACGTTCCGTGAAAAAAGTTACTTTTAAACCAGTGTTAGTGACAGTGCCAGAAGAAGAAGAAGTCGTGACCGAGAAAAACCACTCTCTTCAGCACAGAACCGTGATCGACATCCCTGATAGGCCATTCCGGGAGGACTCTTGTGTGATTGTACCAAGGAGTGCAGAGACTTTCAGAACATTACACACTACCCGTACGATTTCACCTCTTGATCATCACAAATGTTGTACAGAGACTTGTTTATATTCCACTTTGATCGTTTTGATGTGTCTTTTATTTATGTACTTAACCATTTGGCTTTTATATATTTTTGTCTTTCGTGTTGTTCACCATTAAAGATGACAATAAACGTGTCCTGAAAAAAGTATAAAAACTCTTGTCTTCTCTGTCTTCGTGTCAAAAGTGACATTTCTTACACTACTATGGCTACCTCTACTGTCTCTGCTCCCTCTTCCTCTACTGTCAAAGTCATTGACGAACACATAGATCGGACTAGTTGGGAGACCTTGTATCTTCGCCATCCCTTTAACATGCTCATTGCCGAACCGAGCGGTTCCGGCAAAACCGAATTTGTCAAACGTTTGATCGAACATAAACATCAACGCATCGTGTGGTGTTACAAAGAGTGGCAATCAGCATCAACGCATCGTGTGGTGTTACAAAGAGTGGCAATCAGCGTACAGCCTTCTGCGATAAAGTCAAGGCGATTCCAACGTCTTTGTAGAAGGCATTCCTGGCGAGGACGACGGGATCGTGTCTGACCCTAGTCAAACTCATTTGGTTATTTTTGACGACATGTTAGGAGAAGACGAAGAAGAAATTAAACTCTGGTTTACGCGCAAAGGGCATCATCGTAATGCCAATGTCATTTACATCACCCAAAATTTGTTTCAACAAAGTAAAGCCCATCGTACCATTAGTCTCAATGCTCATTACGTGGTGTTGTTTAAAAGCCCTAGACATAAATCGCAAGTACAAGTGTTAGCCAAACGGTTAGGAACGCCTTGGCTGACAAATGCGTACGACGATGCCACTCAAACCCCACACGCTTATTTACTCGTGGATTTAAAACCCACCACTCCCGATTATTTGCAATTTCGTACCCATCTGTTTCACCACTGGTGCCTAGACGGAGGGCCTGTCGTGTACACGTCCCCTTCGTCGACTTAATCACAATCACCAAAAACAAATCTATAAAAACCTCGGTCACTTTGACACTGTCTCACACATCGTCAACATGACTTCCCCTCAGTCTCATCTTCCCATTAAATTGATTCGTGCCTTGTACGGTATCAGTCGCGAAAAAAATCCACAAATACATGCTCGTGTCTTAGAAGCTAGTCTCAAAGAAGTCTTACGATGGTTTACAGTGACAGCACGTCAATTACTGCAAGGAATCATTCAGATTCCACATCAAACCAAACGTTTTTTTGAGAGAAACAACGGCTCCTTGACGCAACTAGCCGATCCTCGCATCGACACTCAAACCAAAAAGCAAATCATTTTGAAACCTGGAGGTAGCGGTTCTCTAGGAGGTGTCATCATTCGTTCCCTCTTAAAATGGGATCCTAATGCTCCCAAAGTCGTCCCCAAGAAAAAAGCCACGCCCAAATGTACCCAGAACAAAAAGAAAAAGAGCAACGGTGTCAAGACCAGGTCACAGCCTCAGAAAAAGAAAAAGAAAAGTCCACAGAAAACAGCTTCTACTCGCAAAAGAGCGTCTCCAAAATCTTCTCCTCCAGCGGTGACACCCTCTTCATCTTTAGCGGCTGTGGCCGCTGCTCATAAAGTACCTGCTCCCAAAATCAAAGTCCAAGAGAGAACGGGTGTGTTACAGAGTTTACTGGATTTGTCCAAGCAAGAACTGTCCCGATTTAGTCCGTTGCAAACTCCTCCACGACGTGTGTTGCCTGTCATCAAGTTGATACGACGTAAAGACAATCAGTGGCGACGCATTCCAGTATAAAAAAAAGACCTGAGGCAAACAATACGGATCAATGTTTTTGTGCTGCTGCACGCCCAAAGATGTCCCCTCCAAGAAGTGTACACCGTTACCATCGTCGTTCTTCTTCGGTCCAAAAAGGAAAAGGAAAACGAAAAAGACATCCACGTCATCCTAAAAATCGCTTAGTCAAACATCGGCGACACCCTCTGAAAAGACACTCTCGTCCAAAGAAAAGGAGAAGCCACCAAAAGGGAGGTTTCTTTGGCTCTTTCCTTGAATTCGATACGATTGCCAATGATTTTGTCACAAGGGTAAAGGACAGGCTCCCCAAAAAATAAGATAAAAGACGCATGTCGAGCCATGGATGTCAATGTATATTGTACACCAAAAGATGTCACCTCATCGTCGTTCTCCTGCACAGAAAGGGAAAAGAAAAAGACAGCCTCGTCATGCGAAAATACGCTTAGCCAAACATCGACGTCACCCCCAGAAAAGACACACTCGTCCAAAGAAAAAGAGGAGCCGCCAAAGAGGAGGATTCTTTGGCGATTTTGGAAAACACATCGTCACCTTTATGACGAAGCGATAGTCCCCCAAAAAAGGATAAAAGACCGTGTGACAAGTCATTGATGTTAGTGTATTTTTGGTGTGTGTCCCGGAATCAACAAACAAAGATGTCACCAAAAAAAAGACATCCTTCTTCTATTCCCAAAGGAAAGAAAAGTAAAGGACTGCCTCCTCGTTTAGTCAAACATTGGCACATGTTGTCTGTCCTGCCCAAAGCTCGTCCACCCATGCGAAAACAACTCATTCAAACTGCCTCCAAAGATGTCATCGATACGGTGAGCGAATGTTGTCTGAACGTCTTGAAAGGCACAATACCTTTGACTAAACATCAGAAAATTTGCTTAGCCAAACATCAACACATTCTTCGCCAAATGGTCCAAAAGAAAATACCCATTCGTCAAAAGAAAAAGATGTTGGTGCATCGCGGAGGATTTTTACCCCTGTTAGGACTTATTACCAATGTAGCGAAACCTATACTGAGTGCAATGGGACATATTATACCCGCCCTAATTCCAAGATAAAAGACCAAGAAGATAAAAGGAGGACACTGGAGTCAAAAGATCTCAGACGTGATCCTTGAAATCTGATGGAAGAACGAAAACTAGCTTTAGTCCCTTACAAACGATGGATGGAATCCCATCGTTGGCAAGAACAACGAACCCCACATTTACCTCCCAATCCTCATTTGACCGAGATGTCCCAGTTACAACATGAACTGCAATCGTTGATAGATCGCAGCGATTTGTCAGAAACGGAAAAATCTCAGCGGTACGGTCAATTGTTGCAACGACTGCAACTCTTTCACCAAAAAGCTTTAGACGAAACAGCTCTACCCACTCTGAAAGATTTTAAGGCCATGATGAAAAGTTCACCACCACTACCACCACAACCACTACCACTCCCAGAGGTCAAGACAGAGGCAGCCGCACGGTTGCCTGAGGAAGAAGAGGCAAGAGAAGTCTTTCAAAAACCGTCAGCAGCTTCCATCCCTAGTAAGATTGCAGTGTCCTTGTTGACTCCTTCCCCTACACCGCAACGAGAGGAACTTAAAGCTTGGGTTAAAAAGATGATGTCCACTCCTTCTTCGACAGAAGTGAAAAAGAAAGAAGGCAAACCAGAAGTGAAAAAAGAAAAGAAGACCAAAGTCATCCCATTACCACCACCATCATCACCACCACCTTCCACTTCTACACCAGTGGCACATCGGACACGTCAAACCGTTTCTAAACTACCCCCTCGTCCCATTCAGAGTAGCATCAGTGAAGAGTGGATCACTTATTAAAAAATGGAGAAGGTGTTAGCCAGCATTTACTACGATCCAGCCCATCCCGCAGGTTACGGAGGAGTTCAGAAATTGTATCGGGCTGCCAAAACTCGACTGAAAAGTATCCGTTTACCTCATGTGCAACGCTGGTTACAAGAACAAGTCACGTACACCTTACACAAACCCATTCGACGAAAATTTTCCAGAAGTCGCACCCAAGTGGAGGGTATCGATCACCAATGGCAAGCCGATTTAGCCGATGTCTCTCATTTGCCACCTACAATCGTGGTTACAAATATTTGTTTTGTGTCATCGACGTCTTTTCCAAATTTGCTTGGGTCGTACCATTGACTTCCAAATCGAGCAGTGAGTTAGTGCGAGCCCTGCAACTGGTGTTGAAACAAAGCGGGCGTCACCCTCTTCGATGGCATACTGACAAAGGCACCGAATTTCTAAACCAAGCTTTCCAAAAAGAATTGAAGAAACGTCACATTCATTTTTTCACCACCGAGAATCCCGAAACCAAAGCTAGCATCGTGGAACGTTTTCAACGCACCTTGAAAGAACGCATGTGGAAATATTTTACGCATCAACACACTCTCAAGTACATCGACGTCTTGCCACACTCATCCAATCGTACAATCAATCTTACCATCGGAGCATAGGGCGTGCCCCCCAAGAAGTGACTCCTGACAACGAAGTGACCGTCTTCGAGAGTCTGTTTGGTCCGTCCCCAACAGTAACTGTCCCTAAGAAAGGTGGAGTGTTGGCATCAGGAGATTCGGTGCGCATTGGCAAAGCCAAACGCACTTTCGACAAAGGTCACTTACCCAATTGGACCACCGAATTGTTTCGTGTCACCGAAGGTGTGCGTGGCCGTCATCCTCCCGTCTATAAATTAGAAGACATGAACGGAGAAGTGTTAAAAGGAACGTTTTACTTGCCCGAGTTACAACGTGTGACCAAAAAAGAAGACGACGTGTACGAGATCGAAAGCATACTCGATCGAAGAACCCAAAAAGTAGGAAAGAAACGTGTCAAAGAAGTCAAAATACGTTGGAAAGGATATCCTCCCAGTTTTGAATCTTGGATCGACGCTTCGCAACTCATCGACTATAAGAAGAAGTGACCATCATGCCCTTCAACACAGCCTCAGCTACTGCAGTGACCACTCCTTCCCCCAGTTCTTCTCTGCAAGATCTACAAAAGCAACCCTTGTGGGTGTGGTGTGGAGAACGTGTGCCTAAAACGCAAATCGTCTTTTTCTGCCAAATCTTTGCGGTGTATTGTGTCATCGGTGCTGCCATTGCCAATTTGAGTTTGCAACAAGGAGACAAACAATTGTGGACCATTTTACTTAGCAGTTGCATTGGTTACCTTCTTCCCAATCCGTCTCTGAAATATTCCTCTAACGGACAACAACAACGGGAGTCTTGTGTCCAACGTTAGTTCCAACAGTCACCCTAACCATCCTCTTTTAGACACTCCTCTGACTTCCAGTGACTCCTCGGACACTAGAACTGTGGAATTATGAACAACCAATTTTACTTAACGTTACCCAGTGACAGTTCCATGGAGGTGTTTCCCAATAACACTTTGTGCTGTTTCTCGGCCAGATTACCTCAAGCCATCCAATTGGATCACGAAGCCCATTGGGAAGTGGCTTTGGTGGGAATGATTCACCCTACACAAATCAAAAACATCGTCGAAAATGAAAACACTTTGACGGTAGAAGTTTATGACGAACAAGTGCAACAAGCCTTGGATGAACGCGCTAGTGTAGCTGACTTTATGAAATCACAAGACCCCAAAACTAAACGAACCACTTATCTGTTGAAAATTCCTGCTGGCTATTATTTTAGTGGTCAACATTTGGTGAACGCCATTGCTGACAGGTTCAATTTCACGTTTGGTAAAGCCTTGGAGAAAGTTAGAAGAAGTGTCACGATCGAGTACCACAAAATAGCTCGTCGCCTAATGATGAAATTTTCAGAGGACAAAATATTGGCCATTACATTTTGTCCTGAATTGTATGACACTTTGGGTGGAGACCCCAAGTTGATCAAGATGAGAAACGAAATACCAGCCATGACTGGTAACTTGGATTTTGCGAAACATTTTCGATTCCCTGTAGAAATGACCCAAGGACTGAATTTGATGTTTGTGTACTCCGATGTGGTGGAGAACAACGTAGTGGGACACATCTCCGTACCGTTACTGCGTGTCATTCCTTTCAAAGTGGACTCTGCCACGGCTGCTGACGAGGAAGGTGGAAACACCTATCACGT
>JAECUM010020432.1:0-28681 GCA_016617855.1 Megalonaias nervosa | reverse complement strand
GACGTCATCACCTTCCATATTGGAACTTCATCGAGATTCGAACCTGGACTCAATTAGAACTGTTTAGTGATAGGACTTATATTTTTCAATTCTAGGATTAATTTTTGGATTATATTCACAAACCGAAAGTCCTATTTCATATTTTTACTTTGTTTTCTAGGGAAATAAATTATTTTGTTAAATTTACAAAGCTTGTTGAATTCACTCTTTTCTATTGTTACGTTTGTACGAGCCTACACGTAACATATCTGCAACCTATACAAAGAAATCCCATTACTATCTGTAGCCTATACAAAGAAATCCCTTTACTATCTGTAGCCTATACAAAGAAATCCCTTTACTATCTGTAATCTATACAAAGAAATCCCTTTACTATCTGTAATCTATACAAAGACTTTTAAGTTTCAAAAGTTGTCAATAACAATGCCCTTAGCACTTTGCTAACAAGAGAAAGGTTCGTCAATTTAAAGATCTTAAAATATTTGTAATAATTTAATGATCAAAGACAGAGAAAATATTCAAAATGTAAATTTTTAACGCTTTTGTGGGTCATTATGTGCTTAATAAAAAGCCATTTCTCAGGTAAAATGTGCTCAAAATGAATTCCCAAAATTTATCATTAAAATTAATGAGAAGTTCGTTTGCCCAAAATTATGGCATTACCTTCCTTGCCCATGGCTCAGTTTGCTGTTATGTATGATGAGATTCTAGAATGAGCTGACCAGTCATCAAGGTAGTGAATGGACTGCATGGTCATTTCAAGGAAATCTGGTGGATTTTGTGAAGCATGCAGTCACAACTTGTGAATTAAAAAGTGTTATAGATTTCCATTGTTCCAATTTTTAAATGAAGAAAGAGGCAGAAAATGAGGATCAACTACTTATGCTGCATCAAGCCTGAAAGACTGTGATCATATTACAAGTGATTAAATCCTTTCAAATGTTGAAGAATGGATTCAGACATATCATTTAGACAATCAGCTGGTGTAAACGAGGCAGAGAGAGAGAAAATATTAACTTTATAGATTATGATGGTGAATTATAAGCAGCAAATATCAAGCAGAACTTGGACAAGTACTGTATTAACACAGAAGGTCTCATTTAAGGGAGGAGTCTGGACTTCCATTTGCCATTTCAAAGAAATGCAGTTTCTTTCTGAAGATTTATTGTCTTAATTATGACTGAAATAAGGATATACTGTATTTAGTTTCTCAATATGATTTATAAAATATTAGTCTGAACAACAGCAACAATAACAAGGTTGAGACCAATATGGAAAGATACCAACATTGCTTTTAGTTCCAAAATAAGGCTGATGCACTCGATTGTCATATCTATCTTTCTGTATGCTTGTGAAACATGGATGCTCACATCAGATCTACAAAGAAGGATTCAAACTTTTTGAAATGAGATGCTACCGCAAGATCATGGGCATTTCATACATTGACCATGTAACCAATGAAGAAGTCCACAACAGGATTTAACGAGCCATCAGATCCTATGAAGACCTCTTGACCACTGTAAAAAAGCGTAAACTGCAGTGGTACAGTCACATCTCAAGATCATCAGGACTGGCAAAAACAATCTTGCAAGGCACAGTGCAGGGTGCAGAAGAAAAGGCAGACAGAAAAAGAGGTGGGAAGACAACATTAAGGAGTGGACAGGCATGGGATTTGGAGATTCCCAAAGGGCAGTAGAGAACAGGGAAAGATGGAGAGAATTGGTTGCAAAGTCAACTGTGGTGCCCCAACGACCTCTTGGGTTAAGGGATTGATGATGATGATGATGATGAGTATGAAAATACCCTGATTGCACTTTTGCATTTGAATGCATAGTATTAATAATCATTCCAATAACTGTCATTTTTTCTTTTTTCTTCTCAATCTATAATGACCGCATTGACTGTAGGTATAGCTTTTGCTGCTTCAATTTCAGACATTTCCACAGGATCACTGTTCATTTCATAATTGATTGCAATGTCCCTACACTATAATCTTTGAACAGAACAGAACAGAATGTTTATTCATCACTTTCAACCTCCAACCCATACTACATGACATAATAAACAATATAATAGACAGTGTGCCAAAAAGAGCATTGTCAAATACACCTGTTTAGGTGTTGATATTAATACTTTTTAACAGCTCATCTCTCAGTTTAAAAGCAAAATATGAAAGTTATGAAATGTTTGTAATAAAGCTTATTTTCTGAGAGGACATTAAAACTGTAAATTTATCCAATGAAGGATTGACATAAAACATCTTGAGGCATTTCTCTTTTAAATCAGTATAAGAAATACATATACATACATATGATACTCATCTTCCACACATTTAATATTTTCTTTTTACAACATAATTTGCAAACTCTTTGATTTCTTTCAATTTTAGTGTGTTTTCATTGTTCAAGCATTAAATCATGTTTAGAAACATGCAAACCCTTTTCTGTAAATGAAGGGTAGGTCAAATGTTAAGTATTAAGCAATATCCAATAATGTCTTGTACTGTCTATAATAAACATATTTTGTAGAATTGCATATTTTACTTGACCAAATCTGTAACAAGGAATCAAACAAATGTTCTCTCAGCATAGTTAGAAAACTGTTTATCACCTATTTCTTGCACTAGCTATGCATAACCAAAACCATGAGAGAATAAAACAATTTCAACTTTACTGGCCCATGTGGTTCTACTGGCATCATCCAGGTTTTTTTTCAGCATAATATAACATTTGCAGAAAGGATATATGCTTGTCAACATATTTATAATTTTAGTCCAGCATTTTACACATCCACATTCACCAAGACTAACATAATTATTCACAGTATTTGGTACATTAAGATATCTATTATAAAATCTGTGTTGAATTACTTCTATTTCTAGTGAACATTCATAACCCCATATTTCTGAATTGTAACACAATATTGGTTTCACCATAGCATCAAATATTTTAAATATATCCTGTACATGTAATCTTCCAAATATTTGTTGATACCTAAAAATTCAAATTACTGCTTTGAACACTTGTGATGCCAACATGTTTTTTGCCTTAGCCCAGCTCAACCTCGTTGTGAAAAGCAACCCCATATAAATATAAAATGACAGTTTTAATATGTTTGCTCCTATTATATCAATGTTCATAATGTCTCAGAAAGTCACTATTTAGAAAGTCAATTATATTTGTTTTTGCTAGATTAATTTCCATTTCAGTTACAATTCAGAATTCATCTGTGGCATTAATTATTTGTTGTTTCGATAACCGTACTGTTTCAGCACAATAAGCCACATCATCTGCATACAATAAGGCAACGATATCTGGTATATTCTTTGTGATGAAAATACACCTATTAAACTTAGTTTGTAACTTCTGAACTAAAATAAATAAAAAGACAAAAAAGAATTGGGCTTAGAACACATCTTCTTGTTCCCACACTGCAATTAAAATATCTGGTTAGTCTGTTTGGTATTTGTACACTTAATTGGAGAGTTCTTTGTTCTAATGAGAAGTTACTTTGACATGCACCAACTTTTTTGGAAGTCATATTTTTAAATACAATTATTTTGCAAAGGATGCAGTAAAAACATATAATAATAACAAATATGGGGTTTGCATGTACAGAAGATTCAAAACAGGCTTATATAGAAACCTGTATCTGTCAAGTTTAAAAACAAAACTTCTCAGGATTGAACAAATAATACAAGGAAGGAAGGAGAGAGAGAGAGAGAGAGAGAGAGGGAGAGGGAGAGAGAGAGAGTAGAGAGAGAGAGAGAGAGAGAGAGAGAGAGAGAGACTGTCTTATTTTCCTAATGAAAAAATTTGAAAGATAATGTTACCCATCTGTACCACTGAATCATCAGAGTTAAAAGCTAGACTCAAAAAGGCGATTAAAGGCAAACAACATATAAAACTAGATTATACTCACAGCATGAACCAGAAACTTGACATTGTTCTTCAAAAGACTGATACATCTACTGAGGTATTCAATAGATACAGTGTACCAGCGTTGTATGGACCTTTTAGTGGCATCATCCACATGAAATTTCTGTTTGAGTAAAAACAAGATATGCTATCTCTAACTCGTGAATGACTACTTATAAGAGCAAATTTAACTTAAGGGCTATTCCAAGAAAAACCCGAATGGGGGTGGGGTCTGAATGCAACCTTATTCTTTGCCTCATAGTATCTGTGGTTGTGCATATATTTTAATCAAAGAAATTTTGTGTTCATTATTTTGTTTGATCTCATAAATTAAAATTTTATACATACAAATACCTGAACTGTCAACGTTTTCATGAATCCTGCTAAAACACATTTGAAAATTCAATGCTACATTCGTAATAGGGGAAAAACACGTTCAGACCATCTCTGCTATTGCTATTTCTTTTAAACAAACATATGCATGGTCCACGTTACTGACCTCAAGTTGCAAATGCATGGTCCACATTACTGACCTCAAGTTGCAAATGGGAAAAAACTCATTGTAACACTTTTGATGAATCCATCAGCCCAATGTACTGATTATTGTCATTAAAAATACACCAAAATTCTTGGTGTATTCGTAGATAACAATCTTACTTGGTCTATTCACATTAAACATGTTTCAAATAAGGTTAATTCTTATCTTTAGCTACTGAGGAAATCAAAACATACATTCCTCTTCAGTATAGAGTCATCTTTTATAAAATTTATATTCAGCCATATCTGGACTATTGTAATGTAATTTGGGGTAATACCTCTAATTCAAATAACAACACTTTTAAGACTCCAAAAGAGGGCTTGCCATTTAATTCTAGATCAATGTATAGACAATTTTCAGGATGCAATGAATAATATAAAGATTTTGACAATACATGAAAGAATATTTCTTAGAAAGGCCAAATTGATGTATAAAGTATCCAGAAAAGCCATTCCTGTCTATCTAAGCAATATCTTTCACCAAAGAGATGCTGATGGTACTCCAAATTGAAGGTCCATAAGAAGCAAAAATTACATTATACCAAGGCCAAAGAAGGAATTCTTTAAAAAAAAGTTTTCAATATACTAGTCCATTGGTATGGAACAACATTCCCAGTGACATAAGGCAGGCTCCTAGCATTTCTTCTTTTCATAGTCAATGTCTCAAATGGATGAAATCTTCAGACAATTGAACATTCCTGGTACAATAAATACCACCTTCTTTTCTGTAATTCTGCATCATTGTCACAGTTAAATTTTTCAATGCCAGATGATATTTTATATTTATATATATTTATGTGTTCACAGATGCCTGTGCATGTATTCTAGGCTTGAAACTTTGACTTTTAAAATCACTTAATTATTTAGTGTTAAGCCAGATTCTTCACATCATGTTGTATACACTGTATATATTGTACATAACAGATAGAAGGCCTCAAGGTAGATTAGTTTTGTAACTAACTGTGTTACCTTCCTTAAATAAAGTCTTTATTATTATTATTATTATTATTATTATTATTACACCAAAATGTATGAAGTTTGTTACCATGTGGAAATGAAGAAGTTGTTGGTGCAGGCATGATGAATTAAAGGCATAGTAAATGGAACAGCAGATAAGCAACTATGACAACTGTGGGTGAGGGTGGCACAGGCTCAGTCGGAGCCTAAAATTCCCATAAAATTTTATTTTTGAAGAAGGCCCAAGAATTAAATTTTGGCTGGGGATCCCATCAAACAACCTTTTTTATTGGGAGGGTCCCCCAGAATTGTTTTGCAGGGGCCAATGATAGGGCAGAATTTCTTGCAATGCTACATAATGGAAGCATGCAACAGTATTTAAGATTAATATTTCACTGAGTCATTTAGCAGTGGCATTTTGTTTATAATGGAAATTACTTACAGTGGAATAGCAGTGGCATTTTGTTTTATAATGGAAATTACTTACAGTGGAATAGCAGTGGCATTTTGTTTATAATGGAAATAACTTACAGTGGCATAGCAGTGGCATTTTGTTTATAATGGAAATTACTTACAGTGGAATAGCAGTGGCATTTTGTTTATAATGGAAATTACTTACAGTGGAATAGCAGCCCAAATGTAATCAGACCTTTCAAAATCAAGTCAATAAGTCCATGGGTTCAATCGTACCCATCTTGGTCCTCTTGTAGCTAAAACATAGTATTGTGTCACAAACATTTTACAGTCACTTCATAATTAGTTATAGTAGCTTTTTTTCATGTTCTGTTAATAAATCAGATTATGCTGTAAGGGGTCACTTGGTCATGCTATATTTCGATTGTAGTGGGACACTTAATGAAATATCATGATGAACTTACATATTGCTTAAAAACATTGTTGGTTTCATTTCTGAAGATCTACATAAAACCTTTGAGGTTGCCCACCCGTAATAACCTGGCATGTGTTAATTGGTTACTGAAACCAATAAAACAATACAGCTGTGCATGCAATCACTGTGCTTTGTCCAACAAGCACAGGAAATATCATGTAATAATATTTGTCTTGCATCAAAATGATCAGAAAAGTAACAAAGGTTATACAAAGTATTTGTTGTGGCAGTGATACCAGCATTTTAACAAATAAAAATGTAAACCACTCCCTCATTATAAGATTGCTTTTTCTAGCATTGTCCTTCAAATAAAGTAGGTTAAACAGTAGATCCGATTTCACAGTCTGGCAGTAGTGTTATGTATTATTTACTCTCTTAAAAGGCATAACTCATTTATAAGGAAATGCCACTTCCTGTTTCCCATCAGTGGTGTAACTTAGTTTTCACTAAAATCAAGTTCTTAGTAACTACTCTTTTGTGATGAGCTATCAACCTATGGGATGGGATGTTCAAAATTCTTAACTGGGTTCCAGTTTTGATACCTATTTCAACCATTTTCGATATAAACTCATATGAATATTTATTTATGATTAAAATTAAAATTATCAAATGTAAAATAATTTAGAAAACCTTCTAAGATATTCTTTAGCGTGCTATAAATGTTCTTAATGATCAGAATCATGTCCAGTTCTTATGAGTGATATGAAGTAATTAAAATATTACTTAACATTACCTGAATTTTACCAATATTCTGAATAGATGAGGATGCTGTCATAAGACAGCTCATTTTATGGTTTGGTCCTGCATCTATTATGTGCTGTCCATCTGTAAACATGTGCTATTTTTGACATCTAAAAACTGCTAAACCAGCTTGAACCAAAATTGGCAGGTAATATCTTGGCATGAAATTCTTTCAGATTTGTTCAAATGGCCCAGATTGGCCATCCAGTATGGCCACCATTAAAAACAGAAAAACCTTAGAACAAAATTAACAGAATTTGACCAAACATAACAGTAAGTATCTTGGCATGAGGCTCTTTCAGATTTGTTCAAATAATCCTGTTTGGCTATCCAATATGACTGCCATTCCTAAAAACAGAAAACCTTCTCAATGACTCCTTTTCATCAACCAATCAACAGAATAAGAGTGATTTTCAGGTCCATTTGGCATCTTATTATGCAATGCTTTAAGAATGCATTTAATGTAAAGCATACTATTAACTTTCCTCCAGGCTGAATGAAAGAACACAAAGTCTAGATTCCATGTGAGGGGTCAAATCATGATGAAGTTCAAAACCAACATTGCAATGTGGTAGAGGAACAGCATCCTAGAACATGTAATGAAGTTTAAAACCAAAAATGCATTGTGGTGGAGAGGCAGCATTCTAGAACACAATAAAGTTCAAAACCAACAGTGCAATGTGGTAGAGGAGCAGTGTCCTAAAACATGAAATGAAGTTCAAAACCAACAATGCAATGTCGTAGATGGGCAGCATCTAGAACACATAATGAAGTTCAAAACCAACAGTGCATAGAGGAGCAGCATCCTATAACACATAATGAAGTTCAAATGAAGTTCAAAACCAGCAGTGCAATGTGGAGCAGCATCCTTGAACACATAATGAAGTTCAAAACCAACAGTGCATAGAGGAGCAGCATCCTAGAATACATGAAGTTCAAAACCAACAGTGCATAGAGGAGCAGCATCCTAGAATACATGATGAAGTTCAAAACCAACAGTAGAACACATAATGAAGTTCAAAACCAACAGTGCATTGTGGTCAAGGAGCAGTGTCCTAGAACATGTGATGAAGTTTAAAACCAACAGTGTATTGTGGTCAAGGAGCAGTGTCCTGGAACACATAATGAGGTTCAAAACCAAGTGTATTGTGGTAAAGGAGCTGTGTCCTAGAACACATGATAAAATTCAAACCCAACAGTGTATTGTGGTCATGGAGCAGAACACATAATGAAGTTCAAATCCAACAGTGTATTGTGGAAGAGAAGCAGCATCCTAGAACACATAATGAAGTTAAAAACCAAGATTGCATAGAGGAGCAGCATCCTAGAACAAGTGATTAAGTTCAAAACCAACAGTGCACTGTGGTAGAATAGCAGTGTCCTAGCACACATGATGAAGTTCAAAACCAACAGTGCATTGTGGAAGAGAAGCAGCATCTTAGAACACATGATGAAGTTAAACACCAACAGTGCACCATGGTAGAGGAGCAGTGTCCTATAACACTTGATGCTCATGAGCTACCTGACTTTACAAATCTGCCTGAGATCTGGGAGAATTGACTTAGAAACATTTAAAATCAGTCTGAGATTTGGAAAGAATTGACTCAGTAACATACACAATCAGTCTGATATTTGAGAGAATCAACTCAGTAACATACAAAATCTGTCCGCGATTTGGGAGAATTGAACTTGGTAACATACAAAATCAGCATGATGGTACCAAATTCTTCAAAAGAATCCTAGCCTGGTAAGTCAGCATGACAAACACAAGCCAAGGTGTTTAACACATAGTGCTGCAATTCCTCAAATACACTTCTAGTCCTACTTCTGCAAGCAGTATGATAGTTGATTAATATGCACAATTACAACCAGCTAAGGTACATGTTTATTCTGACAGAAATAACTTGTTCTACACCTCTGTGAGCTAGGTGAAGTGTCTGCAGTAGATTCAAGTTCAGAGAAAATATATGCTGTGCTACCAAAGATGCCATAAACCAAATAAAGAACACAATTTGCTGGTTATCAATTCCAAAGTTATCTTGCTCAACCTGAAATATATTGGGTATCTGACAAAGATGAAGTGAAAAGAACAGAACGGCATAAGTCAAACTCTTTCTAATACATTTTTCAGTGCAGTTCTGTAATAAGGCCCCCATGAGAAAATATTCACTTTGTAATATGTATGATCTCAGGGCCCCGAGTGGCCGAGTGGTCTAAAGCGCTCTCCATTACGGATCACTGCCATCTCACCTCTGTCTGTGTGGGTTCGAGTCTCGGATTCGGCCAATGTGGGTATGTGAGAAAGCTTGCCAGTAGCTTCTCGTGGGTCGGTGGTTCTTTCCAGGGTTACCCGGGTTCTTCCTCCACCATTAATACTGGCCGCCATGTATAGCCTATCGTGTGCTGAAAAATGGTGTTAAACCCTACAACAACAACAACATGTATGATCTCAATCAAGGTCAGTCTCTTAAGGCTGTATCTGTCATGAATCAGTAAACAGATTATGTACATGGTCAGAATGAAATGCCTTCACTTTTATTATCCTAATGAATCTTTGTCTGCCGAGCCCCTCTGATGATTTGAAATGAACCCTTTTTGAAATATTTCAAAATTACAAGAACATCACTACCTGAAGCACCACGAGGCATACTGCAATGTGGCTGTCTGTTCCCAACTTTTTCATCCCATCCAACATTATTCAGTTTATTAAAATCCTGACTTTCAAGGAAAGTGAAGTGAAATGGTTGGCGCATTGTTTGTGAAATTTAAGCCATTGTTCATCAGCAGGAGGAAAAGAACATCATAAAGATTTTCATCTGGACTTTGTCAGTTCATTGTGGCTGAAATTATGATTGCTCAGAACAATTTCATGTAAAAATTATTCAGAATCAGAGCAGTAAAGCAGACCTTCTGTTATTGTCTGCTGTTCTGAAAGATAATAATGTTGAGAAGCAAACATTATTCAGTGGTTTTAGTTATGAATATTTTCAGACTGTTGACTTTTTATTCCAGGTTCCATGTATATGTGTGCGAGCTATATGGGTCCATACATGTTTATGTGTAAGTGCAACGCAGGTCCATACATGTATATGTGTGAGAGCTACACTGCTCCATAAATATATATGAGAGCAACCCTGTTCCATACATGTAGGATTGAAAGCATACTTTCTTATAGAACTGCCAATAACAGATGCTAGTGCTAAAGCTACATTTTTATGCTGATATAACTAGAGGCTTTTATTTAAACTGCAATATTAAAACAAATACCGTTTTAAGCAGCATGTATTATGAAAATATGAGAAGTTCTATTTCATCACTGTTAATTGTCTACCAGTACACTAATAAAATAACATTTGGAAAGTCCTTATTTTCTGACATATGCATATCAAATCTTGTGGGAAGTCATTATCTGTCAAACAAGCTATAATCACTCCCATACTGATATTTTCTTGAAGTTATGGTCTAATTCTAGTACGGTAATTAATACTTTCTGTTTTAATCATTCTTCAACCATGAGCCATGTTTTATAAATTTTGTACACAACTTAAAGTCTTTGGGGTGTATGTGTCAAAATGAAATATTTCATACATGCACATGCTTGTAGACACCCTTTGTTTGCTTTTTTTCAGGTAAAGCTCTTCTGTTAATAGAAATAAAAGGTTCAACTCACTAAAGACAGTGCTCCAAAAGCAGTGATAATCTTGTACTATAATGATAATCTTGTATTAAAATGATAATCTTGTATTATAATGATAATCTTCTACTATAATGATAAATATACTATTAATGTGTGCTTGCAATAAGTCTTATTAAGCTTTCAGAAAGTGAGTCTTGTGGCAGCTTTTTTTTAAACATGTTACTCTAATGCTTCTTATTTTATACATTTCTGCATTCCTGGTTTTACAATTAAAACTATTATATTTTTTTATTTGCTCTGACATACTGTAATTGACAATTATATCTAGTTCCTTTGCTGCGTTCCTTTATTAATTTTTAAAACAAAACTAATAAATTTTGGTTAGTTGGGGTCTTTTTGGAGAGAGGGGAGTTCACAGAGATACACCTGATGGCATGGATGTACTAAAGTAATTCAGTCTTGAATAAAACTAAACTTTTCAAACTATTGTTTTATATTTAAACTATATGTTATGCTTTGAAGCTTTGATTTAATGGGATGGGATGTGGGTCTGATTGTCCCACAGTCAATGACACAAAAGCATTTGCATAACTAACTTCAGATTTATATGTGTAAATCAACTGTAAAACAAACTACAAAAAGGATGCTATGAATGAATAAAGTACATTTCAGCAGGAGATATTAAATCAGAGATGTGTTATTATACTGGACATTAAATGCTGGGCAAATTAATGATTTCCCTTCATCTGACCAGAGTTGAACAGCTCATCAGAAAAATGGAAATCCATTTAATGCTAGTTGTTTGAAACAGAAGAAAAAAGAACTTAAACTGCTTTGCTAAAATTAACTTTGTCACACATTGCATATCCATCTTTGGTCTTGCTCCTATAGTTGTTCTTTATTAAGATATATAAACATATATTGGCGATTTTTGTTATTTTAATTCTGTTATGGTGGTGGTGGGTGCAATCATAATTTAAGTTTTTGTGGTGGTGCCCCAAGATAAATTAAGGTTTTTGTGGTGATACCCTCACAAATGACTGGCATTCCTGCCCCACTCCTCTCTTGTCCTTTTTCCTGGAATAGCCCTAAGACAAAACTTTTATGGCAGCCCTTTAAAGCAAGCTAAAAATTATAAATAGTTTCAAGTAGAACATAATTAAAGTTCCTTCTGCACAGCATCATGAATGATATCTGCATCTGTTGCTCAGTGAACTTTCAGGTTAGCATCACTAAATTTATAAAAAAAAAGTAACCAATTCATTTGCACACAAAATATTTCAACATCGTTTGAATCGATATAACACATTTCTTTAAATACATGCTTAAACAGGGTGGTCTGTTTACGTCAAACGTTTTGATGCCATTATGACCCAGAGTGATCACCTTATATACTCAGGTATATTTGGCCAAAGTGTAGTTGCCTCCCTTTAATTTCTTTGCAGTATCAAATATAGACTTCCAGAACTCAGGACGAAAATGTCCAATTGCATGAACACAGAAGTCTTTTTCAGCATGTATCAAGTGAATGGTGTTTCAATGTATGTCAAAATGAACTCTTCATATCATTCATTCATGACATGAATTTTGTAATTTTAGCTACCTTTCAAGATGCTGATATGAAAATTCAGTGAGAAACAGGCTCTGATATCATTGTGCTGCTGTACAGAATGAACTGTAACAATTTTGCAATGATCTTGTCTTTGTTAAGTATCTCTCATAACATGGTTATTAATATATTAAATATGTTAATTATGTATATGATTATTCTACCATTTATGTGGAAAAAATATGATTAACTTTAATGTCACAGTATGGAATGGACTTAGGAATTTATTTTTTTTACTTCATATAGTAACTTGAAATTATGTGTAGATACAAAAAAGATTTAAGTTCATGTAACTTGAAATAATGTGTAGATATGGTAATGTTAACATTCATGTAGCTTGAAACAATGTATAGATATGATAATATTAACATTCATGTTACTTGAAATGAAGTGTAGATTTGGAAAAAGTTACATTCAAGTAACTTGAAATAATGTGTGGATATGGTAAGATTTAGATTCATTAAAATGACAACCAACCTTTTGCTGAAAGTCTTTGATCACTCCCAAAGCAAACCTATCAAGATCCACTAGGAATCTGTCAACATGTGTCAAGGTAACTGCAGCTAAAATCAAAACTATTAATGATTGGTGTACAGCAAAGAGCCCTGCTCCATGTAATCTGGGGACTTTAAATAGAAGAACTTGTGTTGGAAAATAGAAGAACTTGTCTTGGGAAATAGTGGAACTTGTGTTGGGAATTAGAGGAATCTGTGATGGCAAATAATGGAACTTTATTTTGGGAAATAGAGGAACTTGTGCTGGGCAAGTAAATTAGTAAATGATCACTCATGACTCTTCTAAATGATGACATGGAATGCTTGAAATCAAACTTCTTCAGGGTCTCATCAATACAAGCAACATTCCATATAAAGAATGAAGTCGAGTGACAAGGGCCATAACTCTATCCAAAATGGAGTAGATAGCACAAAACTCATAAATGGCACAACTAAGTCTATGAAGCAATGTTGATATCAACCAATCATAACTGAAAATAAAAGATTAACAACGGTAGGTTTCTGGCCCTTTTGAATCTAAAGTCATTTGAAACAGGTAGAAAAGTGGTCATAGAATACATAAGTACTTTTTATTTAATTTAAACTGACAAGGAAACACCAAAGAACAAACCCCAAGGCCCAAACTGGCAGGGTATGACAACTCTGCTGTAAAAAGTCTATGCACTTGACTCTGACTCTTAAGTCTTCACCATCACTATAATTAGGGATATATAGCTATGGTAACCCCTGGGCTATGTACTGGTCCAAATAAAAGGGAGGGCTATATACTGGGCCAAATAAGGCAAGGGCATAGCAAGTGAGTGGCAGCATGAGGAGGAATGAATAAATTTCAAGCATGGGTGTGTGGTTTTGATCTAGAATTCTTGCCAGAACTATCATGTTTTACTCCCCATAATTCAAATACATACACACAAAACTCTATGCATACACACAAAAAAAATATATAAATTTCATAATGATATTTATACCTAAAGGAAAAATTTCTGTAAGTATTCCTTTCATATTTTTGAATATTTACAACATTCTCTAACTAGAGCTACTTTCACCGCTTGCCAAATCTCTACTACAGTCATCCACCCCTTTTAGACTATGATCGGGGTGGGTGGGGGTGGGGTATAACCCTATATATATATATATATATATATATATATATATATATATATATATATATGAAATGCAGGTGTAGAGATTGAAAAACAACCCCTCATTGTTGTGGAAATAAAATGACATTTGCAAAACAGCTACCAAAATTGTCTGTAATGTTTTGTAAGAATTTTGCCATTTTTCTGGAAAATATATTATTTCTGTACAATTAAGAATACACTACAAAACATGTGCCTACATGTGGATATAATCAAGTTTAAAAAAAGAAATGTGTTCATTGTACTCTGATGCAATTAGAAGAAATCAAAAGCTCAGGTTTATACAACCATCATATCATGTTAATAATATCTGCATAGCAACAGATTGGAAGCTGTGGGACTAGTTGTGCACACAAGAATTATCATTATGAAAAACAGAAAGGAGCATAACTCAAAATGTAAAAATAAAACCCACAATATGCACATATTCACATCATTACATTAAAGTTTGCCAAGTTTCAGGGCTGCTGATTAAAAGCTGTGGGGACAAACTGCACATGTAACATCATAAAAGGGCATGACTCTGGAGAAATGTATTATAGATGATGCCCTAAGGAACTGCGCATGTTCACCTCATGTTATTAAAATCTGTTAAGGTTCAACAAAATTCATGGAAAAATGTGGATTTTGTGGCTGTATGTACAGGATAGACATGCAAGCCAAACATTATATGTCCCCTGTCATTGATATGATGGGGGCAGGGAAAAAAAACCCCAAACCATCCTATGCATGCACAAGGATACAATTCTAACAAAAGTTCTTGATTTGCCAAGAAGCAGACAACAAATTTATCCTTCTTTTTTTCAGCACTTGGAACATCTCCATCTGGGTTGTTCCTATCTGTCTCAATTACACAATGGTAACAAGCAGACCTGCCATCAGTTGTGCCTGGAATACTGCAATAAAACATTAAGTTCTCTTATACTTTAACATTTAAGTTTAAACAATAAAGCTTGCCCTATATTCTGGAAATTGCATGAAAACAAAAACTGAACTCACATTTAAGTGTTACGACCATGTAGTTTAATTACATGTGTGCTAAAATATGAATTTTTTTTATTTCATTTTTTGTATCAATATATTTTATTATAATGATGATTATGTTCATGGGATCTGATATTTTTGAAAGAAACATCGTGTTTATTTAGAACCTAAATATGACTCTCGGCTTGCATAAGCATTATTTTAGATTGCCCACTGGATAAACAACCGGTGGAAACGATTGGTTGTGGCCAAGGTCATTTCTAAGCATATGTGTTTACATCGTGTACTGCGATTGTTAGATGATGAAATAACCACGCATTCTTCGTGTGAGTGCATGAAGTGATGTATTAGTTCAGGTTTTTAAACACTTAGGTCCCTGTGAAATAGTCAGAGTCGTTCTTATACCTTGAGAAGAAGGTATTGTTTTTCTTGTGCTGGAAAAAGTTTATTTTTCTTTACATCTGTAGAGCTCGAGATGTGTCTTGTTATAGATGACAGTTAAAGGAGTTCATCTACTTTTTAAATAATAATTTTTTTTCCTGGAGAACTACACAAGTGGTTTAGGACAAAGACATTCAGTGAAATTCATTCTAAATTGGAATAGTACAGTACAAATTGTGGTTCAATGTGAAATTCTGGACATTTGTGTAAAGACTTCACCTGACATCATCATCCTCCATCTTGGAACATCATCAAGATTCGAACCTGGATTCATTTAAAATTATTTAGTGATAGGACTTGTATTTTTTCAGTTCTAGGATAAATGTTTAGATTTTCTTCACACACCGTAAGTCCTATTTCATAGTTTCACCTTTTCACTGTGTTTTTTAGGGAAATAAATTATTTTTGTTAAAACTTACAAAGCTTGTTGTCTTCACTCTTTCCTTTTGTTACTTTTGAACAAGCCAATACTTAACATAAGATTGCCAAATCAGAAACAATAAATACAGTCCATAGACATTTGATGTCCTCTGACAAAGCTTGAAAAGTCAGAAACAATAAACACAGTCCTTTGACATTAAATGTACTCTGACAACTCCCCAGACTGAAATCCATGTCAACCAAAATCCACTATAATAATTTTTTGTTTCTTTTTCCATACTTAATTTCAATAAAATTAAACTAAATAAATTGAAAACTTTTTATTTTAAAAACTGAAATATATTTTATCACAAATGTCAGTTATACTGTATGCAAAAATGCAAACAGATATTTACTGTCAGCATGTGAGTAGGCAACTGTTTTCAAGCTGCCTAAAGCCATGCTGAGTTACACAGATCCTAACACATAAACACATACTAAGGGCTGTTCCAGTAAAGCATTAATGCGACCCAGGGAAGGCACTTTTAATGTAGGGTACTCACCCATTGATGCAATTTAGAATTTTCTTATCATTTTAGTATGAACTCTGTGAAATCTAAGTACCCTGGCATATATTTTTTAAAAACTGTCTTCCCTGGGTACTATGTATGTCTAAATGAAACAGTCTAAATGCAACAAACTTCCAAATATCAAAAATATCTATTTTAACAAGAGTCCCTCGATGGGGCTGAAGCTCTACTGGCTGAAAGGATTTGTCAAAATCCAATACAAGTCTGTTCTCCTGTCCTTATATTCATTTTAACAGCTGAGTACTAAAGTCACATTTATATTCATGAGAAACTCTAATAAAGTATATTGGTAACAAAATTAGTTTTACAAGATACCATAAAGTACAGAATTTATTATCATTATCTTTGACCTTTAACCTAATTTCACGGTTAGAAATTCAAAGAACTTGTTTCAGACAATACCAAGATATACCACATGCTAAGTTTGGTTAAATCCATATTTAATATTTATAGGGAAAATTGAACTCATTCAAGTGCCATCATTTAAGGTATCCTTCTAATAAATCCACATACTGGTTTAGGGAAAAATTCATTGGTATTTTTTTGTATTATGATGCTCACAAACCAATAAATGAATGTAACTTGTATCTCTGTATTGATAGGCAGACTGATTTAACTCTGCCCTTCAATACAGTATTCTTACCCTAAGTCAGCTGAAATTATAGACCCGGACCCACTGTATATGGCTCCTTTTGACAGCCTCTGTGTTAGCAATTTCTGCAGGTGTACTTCATAAACACTGACCAGATCAGAGGACAAGACAGTCAAGCTGAAATGGAAAAATAGAACAAGAAATGTTCTATACACCGTTTTGGCCGGCCTATAAGATGATACTTTTTGACAAGAAAATCTTAGCTTCGTCTTATACTCCAAATCAACTTATATATGGATTTTGTCATCCAAATTGCTTTGAATGTCACAAAATTTTTTGCACAGAAAAAAATCCTCCAAAAGAATGAAAAAAATGTGTAAAAAGATATTTCATTTTGGGGAAGAGATCATGTATGAAAAAAATATAGGACTCCACATTGAGGATTTGAAACAATTACATGATAGTCAGTATTAAATTAACTATCAGATGTAATTGCGCTAAAGCAGCATGCATTAGTAATATACGTTGTTTAAATTTGATACGGGTGCATTAGAATTGAGAAGTTAGAAGACGAATAACCATGATAGACAGATATTGTATCACAATTTTCTTACTGCACCTCATGATCAAATAAAAATTAAGCCCCATTATGTGAGAGAGAGAGAGAGAGAGAGAGAGAGAGAGAGAGAGAGAGAGAGAGAGAGAGAGAGAGAGAGAGAGAGAGAGAGATGTATGATAATCTTTTATTGTTCACTTACTTGATAACTGTGATCATACTCATGTATAAAAGTGCAGTACCATATTCCACTATCAGTTAAAACCAATGGGAAAGCAATTCTTTCTAGATTTAGTTATCACTTCCATTGTTCACGAATCATGTGGCTTTGTAGTGTTATGTACATGTTAATTAAATATGCTGCAACTGTAGTCAGGTTTTCCAGAGTCAACACTTGTTTCAGGTCAAGATTTGTTAGACCAGATCAGATTAGTGAGGCTACCAATAGGGAAATGAGGCTAATCATAGGTATTATGAATATAGCACCGTATAATGAAAAGGAATGCCAGGTGTTACTCGTGTAAATATCTCAACCAGTGACATCTTTTGAACTTGCCGATAGGACTGACAAAAATTTAAAGTAACATACAGCATAAGCAAAGATCAAAGACAATTGTGAATGTATTCCCCCTGGTGTATAACCTGGTGTCTCTCATGTGTCTGTATGCTAATGTATCAGCCATGGTGTATAACCTGGTGTCTCTCTTATGCCTATTTGCTAATGTATTCCCCCTGGTGTATAACCTGTTGTCTCTCATGTGTCTGTATGCTAATGTATTAGCCATGGTGTATAACCTGGTGTCTCTCATATGCCTATTTGCTAATGTATTCCCCCTGGTGTATAACTTGGTGTCTCTCATGTGTCTGTATGCTAATGTATTAGCCATGGTGTATAACCTGGTGTCTCTCATGTGTCTATTTGATTATGTAATCCCCATCCTGCATAACCTGGTGTCTCTCATGTGTCTATTTGCTGATGTAATCCCCATGATGTATAACCTGGTCTCTCTCATGTGTCTATTTACTGATGTAATCTCCATCCTGCATAACCTGGTGTCTCTCATGTGTCTATTTGCTAATGTATTTCCCCTGGTGTATAACTTGGTGTCTCTCATGTGTCTGTATGCTAATGTATTAGCCATGGTGTCTAATCTGGTGTCTCTCATGTGTCTGTATGCTAATGTATTCCCCTTGTGAATAACCTGGTGTCTCTCATGTGTCTATTTGCTGACATATTTCCCCTGGTGTATAACTTGGTGTCTCTCATGTGTTTATTTGCTGATGTATTCCCCATGGTGTATATCAAAGGTGTCTCTCATGTGTCTGTATGCTAATATATTCCACCTGAATCTGACTTTTAAAAAACTGCAACCTAAAACTAACACTGTTGACGACATTACCGATATCTCATTATGATATTGCAGGCATGAGGATATCTGTCTTGTCAAATTATCATACAAACATAGCAAATATGTTGATTACTTTAAATAAACCAGATTACAAACAAAGATTTGGTCCAAATGTCACTTTGTTTTCTTAATATGCATTCCTGAGATTGAAGTCCACATTTTAAAGTACAGAACTTATTATTATCTGTTTTATTATTTCAGTTAAGAACAGGCAATTAAATCCCAAAAACTTGACCAGAGTGCTTAACAATCAATGTGGAATCTAAATTTAAAGAAGTTCCTACCTAACATCTGTATTTCTGTCACTATCAGAACTTCCAGTCTTTCTGAAAATAAAAGAATTCCATGTTTCAGACTATATCTTTAACAAGCTTGTAAGAAATTTCCTGCTTACTTCATAGTTTAACACACTATACTTTATGAGACATTTCGATTTGTAGGGCAAGTAAAATCAAGTAAATGACACGCAGCAATTAGTATGGAGTGTTTCATATTATTTCATATTTTTCAATAAGTTGGGAGTCCATGCAGCTTGTCACACATTTCAAGAGTCTAGGACTCTTCCCATAGGTTCCAAGAAAAACCATATCAAGGGACCCATTATTTTAAAACTATATTCAGCTGAAATGAATATGACTGCACAGCATCAGTTATATATTCACAGTCATATCTCTTAAGTAAATGGAATCACCCTGAAAATAGCTCATCTTAAATAAGTTTTATTTTTTTCAGTGATACATCCTCAGCATATGCAATAGCATTAGCAGCAATCACAAAACTCAAATGGGGGCCCTGGGTGGCTGAGTGGTCTAAAGTGCTGGCTTTTATCAATCATTGCCAGCTCACCTCTGTTCATGTGGGTTCGAGTCTTGGACTCGACCAATGTGGGTATCTGAGAAAGTTTGCCAGGAGCTTCCCATAGATCAATGGTTCTTATGGGGTTTTCCCAGGTATTTATTCCAACAGTTATACTGGATGCCATGTATAGACTATCCTGTGCTAAGAAATGACATTAAACCCAAGACAACAACAACAAAACCCAAACGAGTCCTTTAAAATTCTAATTCCATATCAAGTGGTTAATTATTATATCAAAATGTAAATAAGCAAATTCTAGGAACTGATGTTCCTTGCATTTCGTTATAAGTTGGGGCATGTGGTTTTGTAGAGGAAAGGGTTTAGTTATTATGCTGATATAGCAAATGAGTTAAAGTACATATTTAGAGATGCTTATAAATATAGAACACTGGTGAGGTCCCATCAGTATAAAGCTACATACAAAATGCAGGTCCTACATTCAGTAGCCATAAGTCCACTAAACATGTATTAAAATCCAATCATAACAATTTTAGGGAATTAATGTGTAGAAACAAAAGGAGGTTTATTCAATAATCATGTGCCACAATCCTGGTAAATGATTATGCAGATGCAACACTGAAAAATGAAATTAAGCCAAGGTGTCATCAATATAAAGTTGCATAACAATAGAGTTTTTGTGCTGAAAGGAAGGTTGGTCATAACTCCACTATAAGATGATGATGGATGCTGAACATGTACCCTAAGAAATACTGACAATCAAACTCAGCCACACTCTCATTTATATCAAGCTAGGAACTAAATTTGTTCCAAATCCAATAAGCAAATCATTCACATGCAGCAATCATTATGGGTGGGTCTGACAATCAAGGACCATAACTCTGCTCCATGACAAAGAATGCTGACATTTCTCCCGAGGTCTAATAAATATTAAGCTGACTCCAAATATGGTTGAAATGCAAAAATGAAAGTAACTGGGTCCAACAACCAGAGGCTAGAACTGTACTAAATAATAATATTAAATGCTGATAATTAAACTCATCCCATATTCTGTCATTATCAAGCTATCCGGTAAATCTGTCTGAAAACAATTTAAAATAATGTAGATTCATTGAAAAGAATATGGGTGGATCTATCTCTGCTAAAAGATGATGATGCATAAAGCGGACAATCAAAATCAGACAAGGCTTCATCAATATCAATAAAATCTGGTTGAAAATTCAGAGGTCTCACTAGGATTTTAAAACTAGGAGTCCAGGACTCCCATTTTGGTAAAAATAGGAGTCCCACCAGCGAAAGTTGCAGTCCCTTCCAAGAAAATGTTGAACTTTGCAGTTAAGAAGAACTGATCGTTGCCATTGAGTTTAATTTCCACATTCTATATAACACTGAGATGTACAACTGTGTCAGCCTATTCTGTGCATCTGGTAATTCTGCACAACTATACGTCATTTCTGTTAACATTGGATCACGTGTTGTTTTGGTTGAAAATCCAATTTGTATCAAGAAAGAACGATCGTCCTTCAATTAAGGAAAGTGATATTAATAAAGTGTACAAAAATAACCCACATTTCTATTCTAAATGAGTATAAAAATGTGATTTCCAAAATGTCAACATGAAGACCCAATCCATGACCTTCTTGAACTTGTAACCCAGAAAACCTATTTAATTAATATTTATCTTTTAGAATCATATGAATAAATACATTATTTAAATGATAGAATTATTTACCTTAGAACAATGCTGTATCTTAATCCAAGTTTCTAACTGTGCAAGAAGTTGCCCCACACCTCATTTATTGTCTGCTATCCAATTTGTCAACTTGCTTCTCTGACAGATTCTCAAGAAAATTCCAGGTTTATAGCCTGTTTCTAAATTCTTTAGTAATATTTTTCCCATAAACGAGACATTGTAAACACATTATATCATATTCATTGTTGTTTCTCTTCAACATAATAGCTTTTTTTAATATAAAATAATGAACTTTTACTAATTTTTTTACAAGATCGATTTAGTTTGCTCTTGCCATTTAATGGCACTGTTACATTGAATTCTGTAAAACCAACTATAAACATGACCTAGATCATTGGCTGACATGCCGACAGAAAGTGTCCAAAGTAATGTATTTCATTTCCATAGCCTGATGAATAAACTTTACATCTTTTCAAAGCCTTGCGCAGAATAGGCTGCCATATCGCGAGTTCATGAAAACATAGGGGTGGTATCCCGTTTGTCCAAAATTAGTATTATTTTGAACATAATATTCTGCTCACAATTGCTGCTTTTCAATTAGTAAGCATTGCAGAGTTTTATTTTCGGCAGTTGGTCGAATTCGGTATGCATTTTGCACCATATTGGTGACCTTAGATGCGCAGAATAGCCAGACAGCGGTGTAACTCTTGTTTGTCGTTCAGGGCGAGACTGAATTGTGTCAATCCAAGGAATGGTCTTATTCCAAACACTAAGCCAGGCATCACACACTTTCTTATACTTGGCTACTATCCCATCCAAACTATTAGTTCTAGCAACTTTAGCACTCTTCTGAATCTCATTAAAATCTTTGTCAGTTTGCCGTTTAACACCAAAATACTTGTCCAAATTTGCAAACGATGTTTTGTCCAAGCCTTGATGTGTCTTGATTTGGAGGCTGCATGCAATATTTATTTGGCTACAATCAGAAATGAACACAATAATGGAAGCTAAAGTTCTGATGTACTCTTATAATGACCACATGTACATCTCGGGGTCCTTCTGCCTCTGAATTCAGTCATCATAAATATCAGCACATTTTCCCACCCATGCTGCTAGTCAAAGTCTTTGAACTTGCCGTCCAGCTATTGCATCATGTTCTTTTGATGTACTCTTATAAATACAGCAGGCACATCTGGGGGCTTTTAACCACTGAACTCTGCCATTGTAAATATCAGCACAGCTAAAATGATCAATTAATCAACACATTCTCTCATTAAGTAGGTTTGTTGAAGTAGGACTCATGCATGGGTGATTTTCTGCGTCCCAGATAAAAAACGCGTCCGAATTCGTGTAATTAAGCATTTCTGAGACCTCTGAAATTAATGTGCATACCAAATAAAATACTAATGGATTTATTGTGTGAAAATGATAATAGGTTGGGGTGACAACTTGGGGTTATAAATCTGTTAAATGGTGACACAGAAGGCTGAGAAATGACAAATGACAAATGATTTCAGCCAAGCTGTTATAAAGATCAAGGTATCCTGTTATGAATATCAATATTGTGTGCCTAAGTTTTGCTGAGGGTTGGAGTTTTTGCTTACCTGACTTGTATCATGGTTGTAAGAAGTAAACAAGATATTTACTTGAATCTGAGTCGCAGGCCTAACCTTGTTTACAAGTTAGTGGATTTTTCTGTTGGAAATGTATTGTGTTGTAGGTCAAGTGAGTATCTGTATATATAGGGGACTTAGTAAACAATTATTAACTCCTGTTTTATGATCAGTCTTTGGAATCATTCATAGCTGTGTTCAGATATAATTTGATAAGACTTATTTATCTGAATTATTTATTGGAATTTTCACTTTGTATTCTAGGGAAACAATTAGTTTGTTGAATTTTATTTGGTTGTTTCACTGACTTACTTATTTTAAGACCTATAATCCAATAATATTTAAGGGAGTTCTTCTACAAAAATGTCAGATAAAATGATAATGTTTTGGTTGATCTGGGTTAAAATATAAATTAATCCATTCATTTTGCAATTCTGTACATTGTGAAACAGTGAGAACTGTCATATGACGAGATATTATGTGAAAGTTACATCACAAATGGATGAAACCTTGAGTTGCATGACCAAAACATTTTGAATCAAGTTGTTCAATACTGATGGATCACAGCTGATCCTTTGCCTATGTAACCAGGAATTAGAAATGACGATGGGATGCAGGGTTATCTGATTCCATATGGATCTACAACCTGTCAAATATCAGACTTGATATGGAAATATGATATGAGCCATATGACCTTTCAATTAAACATAACTATATAACTGAAAAGCTACAAGATATAAACGAGTCTAAAACAATCAACACTGCACTCTGACATGTACGGTAAGGGACAACTCTGCAATAAATCTGCCGCCAAAACTGTACTCATCAACATCCATCAGTAGTTTTGGGGGCTGGTTTATTGGACTAGGTCTGTGAGCCCCCATCCAGGGATCGTGCTGGGCTTTGCCAATGTCGCAAATTGCGATTTTTGTTCCTTAATGACAACAAAATATACCATTTGGCAATCTTTTTGGTGATAACATTTTTGGTTGTTAAAATTATATATACAGTCTTGGGTTTAGAGCTGAGAAATTCAAAGGCACCATGACTGGAAGCCACAAACTTGGATATAATATTGCACTGGAATCTATTGTTACATAAACAAATCCTTTGTTCATATTGACAAACCACCCTAACACAGCATTGTTATATCATAATCCACTTATGCTGATGTCTGGCCTTATTACACTGTGCTGTAATATAACCCAAATAGTCGTGCTACCTGACTAGCGACAATAGACCACTTCTGAAATCCAGAATGGGAATGACTACAATCAACCAGAAAAATGTACCAGAAAAAATAGTTTTGCTGAAACTCCAAAGAAAACTGATTACCTTTGAAGCATTGATCATTCTATATAATATATACTAAGCAAATGGAAAAAAAATTCTGTCTCCATCAATGTTTTACAATTATTTGATTTTGCCACAGCAGTAACAAACGGGCATTTGTTTGGTCCTTCAATGAGCACCTTTAGTGGCTCCTTCAATAACACATGAACCTTCATTGAAGCAAGTTGAAGACCTTTGATCATAGAAAGTTGGCAACAAACTAAAATAAAAGCATTGTTTCATTTTTCATAGTGATTGGAACACAATTATTGTGCCATGGAAGTTTCATGTTTGCAACAAAAAAGTTCATGCTTATGATCACTACCATGGCAGTTTAAAACCCCAATTAAAATTCCAATATTTTCAACAACAGATATCTGGCCAGCGAGTTAAACAAAGGTGCGACATCTCGCAATAATGTTAAAGCTTTTTAATTTGTTCACGTTTTCATTTCCCTATAAATAGCCTCGTCCCCTTGGTAGCCTTGGCATCATGGTAGTTGTTCTGGCTGACCCAAATATAGGCCAATTTGAGTACATGTACATGTAGCATATAAACAACTATGCTTCTAGGATAATAAATATCAGAGTGAATTATTTCAAGAAATGTGTTTATTGACATTGGGATATCGATCAGAAGAGGACTACCAGTTTTTATATATATATTTTAGTTGTGTTTTCTAACTGGATTTTACTGAATTTTCTAACATATGATCGAATACTCGAATTCATGGATTTTTCATATGCATGTATATTATTTAACACGTTGTGGAGTGTAATACACAAATGTAAGTTGTCCATATATATGAAAATTTCCATTTTTTTTCTTCTCTATGTAAATCTTAGTCACTGATGACAGGACATCTCTTAAAAATATCACTTGTATACAAAATTTCAATTTATTTTTCAGCCCCCCCCATCTAAACATCCGCTTATGTCGACAATATTACTTTGGTCCCGAGGATGTTGAGATAAACAGATAGTACTGTATTATGAAAATGGCAACGTTTTGAAAATTGGTGACAAAATATTGAGGTTGGTGATTTTTTTGGCAACAACTTTTTTAAAGCCAGTCTTATCCCTGCATGATTCCCTCACATTCTAGCAAACTGAAATGTAGGCCAACAGAACTTGAAAACATGTCCATTTGCTTTTGTGTGAATTTGAATTTATTAGGCAAAAGACATCAGAGTAATTAACATATGACTAACATTATAACTTTAATTTTTAGGAAGCGCTGACATGGGCTGTCAAGTGTGTTAGGTATTCCTGAAAATCTGGCTTATCGGTCCAATGTTAATCAACATCACAACAGGCTACACAGTGCTGATATATGGGCAGCAAGGCCTCGACGCCCAAAATATAAATATAAGACTCGAGGTCTTATATTGTAGGACTTAGTCCTACAATCAGAGGTCTCGCTAGGATTTTAAAACTAGGAGTCCAGGACTCCCATTTTGGTAAAAATAGGAGTCCCACAGCATAAGTTGCAGTCCCCTCCAAGAAAATGTTGAACTTTGCATATTAAAAGAACTTCTGGTTGCCATTGAGTTTAATTTCCACATTCTTTATAACACTGACATGTACAACCGTGTCAGCCTATTCTGCGTGTCTGGAAATTCTGCACAACGATAAGTCATTTCTGTGAACATTGGATCATGTGTTGTTTTGGTTGAAAATCCAATTTGTATCAAGAAGGAACGATCGTCCTTTAATTAAGGAAAGTGATATTCATAAAGTGTACCAAAATAACCCACATTTCTATTCAAAATGAGTATAAAAATGTGATTTCTAAAATGTCAACATGAAGACCCAATCTATGACCTTCTTGAACTTGTAACCCAAAACAAGCTATTTAATATTTATCTTTTAGAATCATACAAATAAATACAATTAAATGATAGAATTGTTTACCTTAGAACAATGCTGTATCTTAATCCAAGTTTCTAATTTTGCAAGAAGTTGTCCCACTCCTACTTTATCGTCGGCTATCCAATTTGTCAACTTGCATCTTGGACGGATTCTCAAGAAAATCCTGGGCATATAGTCTGTTTCTAAATTCTTTAGTAATTTTTTACCCATAAATGAGACATTGTAAGCACATTATATCATACTGATCGTTGTTTCTCTTCAACATAATAGCTTATTTTTTAAATAAAATAATGAACTTTTACTAATTTTTTACAAGATTGGTTCAGTTTGCTTAATAGCTTATGCCATTTAGTGGCATTGTTACACTGAATTCTGTAAAACCAGCTATAAATATGACCTAGATCATTGGCTGAAATGCTGACGGAAAAGGTTTAAAGTAATGTATTTCATTTCCAGAGCCTGCTGCGTAAACATTACATCTTTTCAAAGCCATGCGCAGAATAGGCCGCCATATTGCGAGTCATGAAAACATAGGGATGGTATCCCGTTTGTCCAAAATTAGTATTATTTAGAACAGCATATTCTGGTGACAGTTGCCGCTTTTCAATTGGTAAGCATTGCAGAGTTTTATTTTCGTCAGTTGGTTGAGTTCGGTATGTGTTTTGCGCCAATATTGGTGACCTTAGATGCGCAGAATAGCCTGACAGCGGTGTAACTCTTGTTTGTCGTTCAGGGCGAGACTGAATTGTGTCAATCCAAGGAATGGTCTTATTCCAAACACTAAGCCAGGCATCACACACTTTCTTATACTTGGCTACTATCCCATCCAAACTATCAGTTCTGGCAACTTTAGCATTCTTCTGAATCATATTAAAATCTTTGTCAGTTTGCCGTTTAGCCCCCAAATGCTTATGCAAATTTGCCAACGACGTTTTGTCCAAAACTTCATGTGTCTTGATTTCGAGGTCGTATGCACTATTTATTTGGCTACAATCAGAAATGAACACAATAATGGAAGCTAAAGTTCTGATGTACTCTTATAATAACCACATGTACATCTCGGGGTCTTTCCTGCCTTTGAATTCAGTCATCGTAAATATCAGCACATCTTCCCACCCAAGCTGTTAGTCGAAGTCTTTGAACTTGCCGCCCAGCTATTGCCTCGAGTTCCTTTGATGTACTCTTATAAATACAGCAGGCACATCTGTGGGGTCTTTTAACCACTGAACTATGACATTGTAAATAACAGCACAGCTAAAATGATCAATTAATCAACACATTTTCCCACTCAATAGATGGTTGAAGTAGGACTGGTAAGTCTTTGAATTTGCCAACCAGCTATTTGCATGTGAATGGAGGACTCCTGCATGGGTGATTTTCTGTGTCACAGATCAAAATTTTGCGTACAAATACGCGTAATTAAGCGTTTCTGTGACCTCTGTACAATGTAAGACATATCACATGTTATTTATGTTTTAGTGCTACATCTTACTACCCCAATAACGGCCTTGTATAGTGTGTTCCCGTGTCAGTTGACATCGGAACAAGTAGTCAAAGTTTCAGGAATATCTCACACACTTGGCAGCTCATATGGACAATCTTCCACAAACTGATATGTAATTAACATACTTACTGTGCTGTTTTTATCCTGGTTGAATCAAAATCTGACACTAGCAAATGGACACATTATTATGTTCTATTGACATACATTTGAATTTTTTTAAATGCGACGGTAGTCGAGGTATGCCAAAGTATGTTCAAGTAGGTTCATGTGGGAGATATGTTTCTTGAACGAAATGAAATGTTGCTTACAATTCCAATAGGCATAATATATTTTTATTTGTTTAGTTAAAGAATAATATTTCAACTTAACCCGATTTCGGCATTCCTGGCTTTCATTGCTTTCCAGCCAAATGAAATGTAGGCCAACAAAACTTGAAAATAGGTCCATTTCTTTTGTGAGAATTTGAATTTATTGGAGAAAAGACATCAGAGTAAGTAAAATCTGACTAAAACATTATGACTTTACTTTGACCACTCCGGTGGCCTAGTGGTAGAGAATCTGCCTCAGATGCGGGAGGCCGCGGGTTCGAACCCCGGCCGAGTCATACCAAAGACTTTCAAAAATGGTACTAACACCTGCCTCACTCGGCGCTCAGCATTAAGAGGTTAGTGTTTGGACTGCTTGGCCTGGTGTCAGGATAATGTGACTGGGTGGGACATCATGCTACATGTCTGCGGCATGATGCCCCAGTGCTAAACATCACTACTGCCAAGGGACCAGATACCGCCAACGTCATATTTCTCGCTCTCACGTGCGTTTTTTTATGTTCCTGCATGAAGACAATTTTGCAAGGCGAGTTTCCTAAATTCCAGTTAAGAAAAATAATTTCCAGCTCTAAAGGTAAGAAAAATATTACTGTTGAACTCAAGTGACCTAAATTCGATTATGTAAACATGGGGGGGATTACCTTATTCCA